>JAODAL010012585.1:0-94798 GCA_025379985.1 Phyllomedusa bahiana
CAACTCAATGATTTCCCCAATTCTGCCAAATTGCCATTGCTAATTATTATTATTATTAACATTTATTTTAAAGCGCCATGATTCCATGGCGCTGTACATTTGAGGGGGGTCACATACATTATATGTCAAGTGAGTACAATAATGACAATGAATGACTTATGACTGGCACAGAGGGAGAGAGGACCCTCCCCCGTGAAGGCTTACAATCTACAATGAGGAGGAGAAGAGACGGGAGGTGGGGGCAGACATTTTGTGGGGTAGTACAGTGGCAGCAGGGTTATTGTAGGTTATAGGCAATCCTGAAGAAATGGGTGAGAGTGGCAGAGAGTCTGATGTGTTGGGGCAGTGCATTCCAGAGTGTGGGGGAAGCGTAATTCTGATATTTTACAATTTTTTTTAGCATTAGGCTGTGAAAATGAAACATGAGATTTTTCCAATAATATGCAGTTTTAACAGAAAATATTTCACTTTCACAAGGGATCCTGGAAAAAAAAGCTCCCCTAAATTTGTTACCCATTATTCGGCAATACCCTACACGTAGGTGGAAACTGCGGTATGGGCGCATGGCAGGGGGTACAAGGCAAGGAGCCCCCAAAGTACCAGAACAAGTGGAACCTACAAGAAGTCACCCCATTGTTGGAATCAACACCCCTCAGGGACTTCATCTAGGGGGGTATCATGCATTTTGGCCCAGAGGTGTTTCACAGACTTCTAGCACTGGGCTATGAAAATGGGGGAAAAAACACCGTTCAGCCATTGTTTTTTGGGGGTTCTTTTTTACAGCGTTCAACATAAATGACATTGTAGTTTTACTATTTGGGTCAGTACAATTAAAACAATATTAATTTTATATAGTTTTTTATGTTTAACTACTTTTACACAATAGAAATATGATTGTATAAAATTACGTTTTTATGTCGTCACAGACTGACACCATCATTATTTTTTTTGTATTTGGAGCTGATTAAGGGTTTGTTTTTGTGAGATGAGTTGATGTTTTCATTGGTGTCATTTTGGGGTTTTTATCAATAATTTTGGGAGGTGAAATTAACAAAATACAGCAATCCTGATAATGTTTTTTATTTTTATCTTTTACAGCAGTCACTGTGCAGCATAAATGACATGTTAACTTTAGTCAGCAGGTCAATACGATTACAGTGATAACAAATGGAATTGTGTAGGGGCTTGTTTTTTTGCAGGATGAAGAAAATACAGCGATCCTGGTAGTGTTTTTTATTTTCAACAGTGCTCACCGTGCAGTATCCATGACATGTTAGTTGTATTCCATGGGTTGATGCATTTACAGCGATACCCAATGAAAAATTTTTTTTTTTTTACATTGTAGAATTTTTGCAGGATGACCTGATGTTTTTATTGGTACCACTTTGGGGTTTACAGGGATTTTTAGCTGCTTTCACATGGTGCATTTTTGATGCAGTTTTCAGATGCGTTTTTTGTGCAGCATTAATTGCTATACCTTTCTACACAAAAAACGCATCAATAACGCACCGTGTGAAAGCACTCTTTGAACGCTTTTTATTCCATTTTATGTGCTGCAGGATGAACAAAATCCCAATTCTGTCATTCCTTTTTTTCTTTGTTTTACAGCCTTCATCAGGTGAGTTAAAGGGAACCTGTCACATAGTTTATGTCCCCCTTGCTGAGGGCAGCACAAGCTAGTGTCAGACCCGCTGTTTCCAGTGCTGTGTCCCTTATTCTGTAAGATGCAGCAGTTTTAGAGCATTTACCCCTCAAATCTTATTCATGAGCAGGTGTCAGCCCCGCCCACTGACAGTTATTCACATGTTTCTACCTATTCAAAGTAATAGGTTCATCAGTTGAGGTGGGTGGGGCTAGCCCCAGGTGGGCGGGGTTTGAAAAAAATTGACTCTTTGAATGACTCTTCTGGCTGAAAACTGCAGATTTGAGCATTAAATACACGAAAATTACAGCATCTTACAGAATAAGGGACACAGTGCTGGGAACAGCAGGTCTGTCACTAGCTTGCGCTGTCCTCAGCAAGGGGGGAATAACCTATGTGACAGGTTCTCTTTAAATAATAGGACAGATTTATAGGCTAAGTCATAATGCATGCGGTAATACCAAATACGTGTACTTTTTTATTTTTCATGGTTTTGGGGGCAATTGGCTTTTGTAGTGAGGAAGGCTGGTGTATGTTTTTACTTTATTTTTTGTGGGGTTTTTTTTTGTTTTTTTTTACATTTTCACATTAGTCACACTTGTCCCCATAGCAAGCTCCAGTCCCGGCCAATAGTTCATGAAACTGGATGTATTATACAGCTGACTTTATGTGCTGATCCTGCAGGCTCTGCTCGTGAGTTCGCACCATCTTCTGGACATCTGATTGTGGTAAATGAAACGCAATCAGGACGTACCGGTACGTCCAAATGCGCAAAGGGGTTAACGTCCCATTCGACTCACTAAACCTTAAAACATGACAATGAGATTAAAGTCACATTTAAATATATTTATATTGTAGATAACAATTCATGGGACCTCACACTGTTATCAAAATGTGCACTAAAAGCCTCAGATTTCCATATATACTAAATGTAGCAGTAATGTACTTTCAAACAATTCATATATTCAGTGTTTATCTGTCTTTCGCCACTTGCAGTGTGCTGCTGCTGTGTTTCTGTGTGTTAGCTTTATGGTTGAGTAAACATTATTTTTCTATTTTATGTACATAATTTTCTCAAAACTCTGGGCAATCCCTTTAAAGTGTTCAGAATGAAGCAACTTACGTGAATTATTCAAAAGGTTTAGTTAAAAAAGAATTGCATTAACCTCAGTCATGCACAGTATGTAAGCACTATTTCTGCCCTTTTCACACCCTGTAATAGTGAAACTTCTCAATGTTCATTAAAAGGCCAGTCACTACACAAATAGCCTTTTTTCCTTGGACATGTTTTGTAGCTACTGACATTTTTTTTTTTCTTATTCAAAACAGTTTATTAGATATTCAGCATATAACACAAATCATTGCATAAGACCAATCAATATTGATATACAGAGAACAGGTCAATGGTAAGTACAGTACAAACACATTACAGAGAAAAGAAAAAAACAGAAATCAAAAACAACCATCAAATGTATCTTTTTGTACTAAGAAATTTCTAATATATCCTAGAAAAAAGTAAGAAGTACTCAACATTACCTATTAACTTAAATGCAAAGGACAACAGATGGCAGCCCAATAAGTGCTGTAAGTAAGCTGCATATAGAAAGTCGGTCCGATGGAGGCGCAATTAATGCCCTTCAAATACTTAATAGACCAGTCGGAAGAACAAGAACGAAAAAATAGTGGCAAACATAGGAGAAATCGGAGGGTCAAGACGAGAGGCAGACCAAAAGGAGAGGGGATGTGCTAGATTCCTTGCCGAGTAGGTGTCAGTCTCGAGCCCTGCGCTAATGCCTCCACTCTCTGTCAGGGACCATGATAACCGGATGGGAATAGGGATATTCTAGGTGTCGAGGAACTTAAGATATTCAGGCGAATCACAGAACACCATCCAGCTCGACCAGATAGCCAGGTATTTGTCATTAGTCTGATTGTGATCCGCGCGAACCTCTTCCATATGTTGGATAGCAGTTAGTTCATTGAACCATGATGCCATCGAAGGTATCTCCGTCGATCTCCACAACCTTGGTATCAAGACTTTTGCTGCACAGAGCATAAGAATGAGAATATGCCCCTTAAGTATATGTACCGGCATTGGGATAATCTGCAGGAGTACAACTAATGGGTCATTCTGTAATCGAATCCCTGTCACTTCTATGACCTGCAACACTTTAATCCAGAAACCCTGGATCATTGGGCAATGACCCCCATATGGGGACATGGATCCAACCGCTGCATTTACATCTCCAGCATACATTAGGAACTTAGGGTTCTTTTGCGTCAACAGTGTAGGCACCCTGTACCAACGGGAAATTATTTTGAAGTTAAGCTCTTGTATTCTACATGGTACAATGGATTTGTATGCCAATACACTTACCTTTTGCCACTCTTCCTCCGAAACAGACCTCCCAAGTTCCCCTGCCCAGCTTGCTTGATAGGCAGGCCCAGAGTCAGACTGGTTGAAATAAGTAGCTTCATATTTTTTGGAGATTAAGTGCCCCTCTAAGGCGCCTTTTACGCACAGGGTCTCCAGGGGGGCTAGTGGTCTGTGAAAGTTTAGTTTCGCTTTATTAGAAACATAATAATGTGTGATCTGCAAGTAGCTAAACCAAGTCAATGGGAGAGAGGGAAAAGCCCCCTTGATTTCCACCATGGGCTGGATTCCCTGGGGAGCAAGCACATCCACAAACAGCAACGGTCTCCTACCCTGCTCATCCGAAATTGTAAAAAGAGGACAATTTAGTTCCAAAGAGGGGTTCCCCGTTATCAGAGTCAGTGGGCCACCAGGGATCAGCAGGCCCCTATTCAAGCCGTATATGCGCCAAGTCTGAATTGTGTGTCTTGCCTCCCAGGGAAGCTTTTGCACCAGTCGCATTGGTAAAGCAGAGGGAGGCAACCAGGGAATGTTTGAAAGTGGGGCTTTATAAATATTTTCCTCCAACTTGCATTTTATATGGTGCTCTGCTCAGCAGGATGTTTTGGACAAATATATTGGAAAATACTGAAACTTAGGCCACAGACGACAAACAGAGCATATAACACAGTGAAACAGCCCAAATGTAGTTGAAACGAGAAATAAGGATTCTTGATGGTCTAGGGCAGTGAGCAAGTTAATTATGGATACCTGGTAAAGAGCAGTGGAAGAGTTAATGCTGCATATTTAGTGGTATAGGTCGTGAGAGGGTTAATACATGGATCTTCGATGGTCTAAAGTAGTTAGGGGTTTAATATATGGGTCTTTGGTGGTCAAAAGTCATGAAAGGGTTAATGTATGGCTTTTGTTGGAGCAGTGAAAGGGTTAATACTGCATACTTCGTGATGTAGGGCAGTGAAGTGCTTAACCCCTTACCACTGCAGTTAGTTTTGACCTTCCTGACAGAACTCATTTTTGAAACCTGACACGTGTCACTTTCTGTGGAAACAAAATTGTGATACTTTACCTATCCATGTGATTCAGAGACTGTTTTCATATAACACATTGTGCTTTAATTTATTAATCATTTTGGTCTATACAATTCTTGTTTATTTGTGAAAAATATCAAAATATTGTGACCATTTTGAAAAATGTGCCAATTTCAAAGTTTCAAATTTTTTGCGTGTAAGACACACAGTTACTCTACATAAAATGGTTTATAACTAGCATCTACTGTACATTGGCATCATTTTTTACATTTATTTTTTTACAACATTGGGGGCTTAGAAATTTAGTAGTAATATTTCACATCTTCAAGAAAATTAGGGACCAAACCAGTTAGGACGTGGCTTTGAGGGACCTGTATGTTACTCCATAAATGACCCATTTCAGAGACTACACCCCAGAACAGAACAGAATTTAGGAAATGTATTACTCCATTAGGTGTTCACAGAAATTAAAGCAAAATGGAGGTGACAGTTCAAAATTTCTTTTTTTTTTTTGCAGATTTTCAATTGCTATCCATTATTCACTGGAACTCGGTAGATGTGACCAGGGAAATGCAACTCATCAGTTAAAGGGTTTACAGTAACCCACAAAAGTAAGTACATCTGGCAGTAAGTGTTCGATTTCCCTGCAGTACCACCACAGGGAAAATGAAGCATTGTACAGTGCCCATTTCTACCAATTGGGTGTTTATATATTGGAGCACAAGACACGTCCTCTAGACAAGAGACACTCTGTGTAGACGCTCTCCGTTACGACCAAAAGTTGAGAATCCTGAACAGAGACCTCCCTTCATCCGCTTCTGTTTACTAAGAACTGCCTAATAAGGTGTACAGTATAACAAAAAAGTGAGTACATCCCTCACATTTTTTTTAATATTGTATTATATCTTTTCATGGGACAATACTGAAGATATGATACTTTGATACAATGTAAAGTAGTCAGTGTACAGCTTGTGTAACAGTGTAAATATGGTGTGCCAACAAAATAACTCCTCACACAGCCAATGTCTACACCACTGTCACCAAAGTGAGTAAACCCCTAAGTGAAAATGGATAAATTGTACCCAAAGTGTCAATATTTTGTGTGGCCACCATTATTTTCCAGCACTGCCTTAACTCTCTTGGGCATGGATTTCACTAGAGCTTAACAGGTTGTCACTGAAATCCTTTTCTACTCCTCCATGCCGACATCATGGAGCTGGTGGATGTTATAGACCTTGTGCACCTCCACCTTGGATTTGAGGATGTCCCACAGATGCTCAATAAGGTTTAGTTCTGGAGAAATGCTTGGCCAGTCCAGCACCTTTAGCAAGGCAGTGGTCATTTTCTTTAGCAAGACAGTGGTCATCTTGGAGGTGTATTTGGGGTCGTAATCATGTTGGAATACTGCCCTGTGGTCCATAAAGGAGGGGATCATGCTCTGCTTCAGGATGTCACAGTACATGTTGGTATTCATGGGTCCCTTATTGAATTGTAGCGTCCCATGGCCGGCAGCACTCATACAGCCCCAAACTAAGACACTCCAACCACCATGCTTGACTGTAGGCAAGACACACTTGTCTTTGTACTTCTCATCTGGTTGTCACCACACACAATTGACACTATCTGAACCGAATAAGTTCATCTTAGTTTCTTCAGACCATAGGACCTGGTTCCAGTAATCCATTTCCTTAGTCTGTTTGTCTTCAGCAAACTGCGGACTTTCTTGTGCATCATCTTTAGAAAAGTCTTCCTTCTGGGATGACAGCCATGCAAACCAATTTGATGCAGTATGTGGTGTATGGTCTGAGAACTGACAGACTGAGCCTCCACCAATGTAACTTCTGCGGCAATGCTGACAACCCTCATACATCTATTTTGAAAAGACAATCTCTGGATAGGACGCTGAGCACGTGCACTTAACTTCTTTGGTCGACCATGATGAGGCCTGTTCTGAGTGGAACCTTTCTTGTTAAATCATTATATGGTCTTGGTCACTGTGCTGCAGCTCAGTATCAGGGTGTTGGCAATCTTCTTATAGCCTAGGCCATCTTTATGTAGAGCAACAATTTTTTTTCAGACCCTCAGAGAGTTCTTTGCCATGAGGTGCCATGTTGAACCTCCATTGACCAGTATAAGAGAGTATGAGAGTGATAACACCAAATTAACACACTTTCTCCCCTTTAGCACCTGAGACTTTGTAATACTAATATGCCACATGACACTGTGGAGGGAAAATTGCAAAAAGAGTTGTCCTGGTGGTCTAGATCAGTAAAGAGGTTAATGTAAAAGTCCCTGGTGGTGTGAGTCAGTGAAGAGGTTAATGCAAAGATCCGTGGTGGAAGGCAGTGGAAGGGTTAATGTAAAATACTTGTAGTCTTGTTATTACTCATCGTTCCTGGTTTCCTAGCCAGGCGGCAACCCTAACTCATACGGATAATCTCTTCAAGAGAAGTTATCATATTTAGTGGCCTGGTTTATACAATCTGACATTTTGGGAAGTGATCCTAAATTTCTACAAATAGCCCAGGGCCTTTTCTCAGTAAATACAGCAGTAGGTACAATGCCGCAGGCAGCCAATAGTTTATTCTTGAAGTTTCCCAATCACAAGTGTAATGAAATGAAAATGATACTTGAGGCACAATTTGTCTTCTATAAACTGTGTGTTGTTTTTGGCCAGAAGTTGGCTTTACTAAGCTGCTAAAAGTCTTTCAGTCTAAATCAAAAAATAAGCTAAAAGCCCATTGAATAATATGTTTAAGTATTATCAAAATATATTTAGGACTGCCCATTCTTATTCTATCCATCAGTAAAGCCTTGCTGGGTTCACAACACCTGGAACATGTGTGATATTTTGGTGTATTTCCTTGAACTAGAATTACCACTGGTAGTAAATAAGAGAAAATACAAGGCTAGAAGATATTTCATATCTCCCACTGTCAGATTTCTAAGAAAGTGTGTACCACATTCCACGTAATTAAGGCTAAATGATTTTTAAACAAGTTCTGATACCACAAATATTCTGGTTATACAATAAGCCACATAAAGAACATCGTAAAATGTTAAGATTTCTGAGAAATGTTGTTCTTGCTTTGTCAGTGTTCATAATAACCACCAGTCAAAACAGATATTGAAGAACTCAGACCAGTGATATGAGGAACATATCACGTTTGCCCTTTCTATGACTTTAAGTCATCATCACAAAGCACAATGTACAGAATGACCAATGTATTGCTGAGCTCTGTATGCTGGTTATGTCTACCATGGTGTTCCTGTTTTAGAAACACATACTTTTCTTGACTTAAATACAGGCAGCTGAGTCATATGACAAAAATATGCTGCACAATGTTTTAAAAATAAAGAGGATTAATAAAAGTAGTGCAATAAAAATTGGAGCAGATGTCCACAGCCACTAGTTTCCACCTCTCATGTCTCCGGTAAGGAGCTATGGAGTGGGCTGACTCGATAAGCCTGCTCCATAGGCAGCAGGAGCTGGTTGTAAATTATAGCTGACACCTCTTGGTAACAGTAGGGATCTGACCTGGCTTCAGTCTCTGCCACGGGACCCATTTCCAATCCTCTACTGTCCTCTTCGTATTTGTTTGCAAACTCGAACCAATACTTCTTATGACGATATTGAGGTCAAGGCCTCTTGACTTTTTTCGGGCCACCATTCCAGACCTGTGTAATGCACATCGCACGGTGCATGCATGGACATCTATAATCTCACTATGATGCACCATTTGAGCCTCCTCCACTGCTGTGTTTGTCGCATCAGAACTGATAGACCTTGTGATGAGCCAACTGGTTGACTGTGATATTTTGCCTGGACGTTCACCTCTTGGCTTTGGAATGGACTTCATTTCATATCCTTCCAGCTGTCATGGCCTCAGATGATGCAGTTTGGCAATTTTCTTGGCCAAGAGACCACTATCGATGAGCTGAATGATGCTGCTTCTCTTTTCTTGGGAAATCTTCTTCATGGCTGCTGCTCAATTCAAACCAGTGACCTTTCGCTTTGGAATCAAACTAATTACACACTGAACTATTAGGGAATGTGAGAACAGGTTGTAATTTGTAGTAACAAGAAGAAAAAGATTGTTCCACCACCCAGAGCAAAACAGTAACAATTCCATTACATGACAATCTGCATAATTAAGCACGTGCTAAATAGTTGCAGGGGAATTTTATGCGAGATAGCGAAGATGATCATCTATAAACTGATGGAAGCCTCACGTTCAAAGCTGTTCAAACCCTTTTGCTTGTCAGTGTATACTGGAGAATGAAAGCCATAAAAACAAAACCCTGGTAAAAATGGCGCAATATATATAATTTTTTTTTAATTTTATTTCCACTCCACTTAGAATTTTTTTTTGTTTTCAAAGTACATTATATGGTACGGTCAATGGTACTTATACGACTATGTAGACAGAAAAAATAAAAAAAAATTATGACTCTTGAAAGACATGGAGGGAAAAAACTAATGCAATAAAAAAAAATAGGGTGCAGCACAAAGTGATTCGATTGGTTGCTATCCACAACTAGTATAGCAACAGCTGCAATTTCACTCACAGCTGGGTGGCCTGGAGCGCTGCTGTGAAGGGAAAAGCACTGAGCCGGTGCTCATCACACTTATTTTTAAGATTGGTGGGATATCTAGACTAGTTAGGGGAGGTTAGTCCAGCATTGCTGATGATGTAATGACCTATTCTAGCAATATACAAATTCTCTAAGGGTATGTTCACACAGCGCATTGAGGCGCATAGTTTCAAGACCACAACGGCCCGGCAACCTATTACTTTCATTTTGTTCGGGGAATATGTCGGGTCATCATAGCATTCAATGAGTGCTATAATTTTACCGTATTTGCAAGACATACTTCGGGCGCATTGCAGCGCAATTATGCGCCGATGTGCACCCGCAAATATGTCATGTGAATGTCAATGATCTAACACAAAAAAGTAGCAGCAAACAGGTGGCACTAAAATCCAAACAAACAATGAACTCACGGAACATTCAAAATACAACACTAGAGACCAGGAGTCTCCATCTTGGCCATGCACTCCACCCATCTGCCTTCAGGTCCTTCTAAGCAACGGCATAGCTATAGGGGGTGCTGCAGTAGCAGTCGCTACTGGGCCCTGCAGCCTGAGGGGGCCCAAAAGCCTTCCTGCCACACAAGAAGACACCAGTATTGTAAATGGCGCTTGGTAACTGGGAGGCCCCATTTCACTTTTTGCACCAGGGTCCAAGAGCTTGAAGTTACGCCTCTGCTTGTAAGCATTTTGAATGGAGCCTGATGCCCTGAAAGCAAGAAGGAATTTGTCCCAGAAGAGAGGCAAGTATAGAGATAAGGACCCACGAGATAAGGTTCATTTGATGCAGTAGGTGGGCATACACAATTTGATCAAACTGTGCAATAAAAACCTCAATTTTCTCTATGTAGAAAAGATAGCAATGATGCAGTCAGAATGTTCTATGAAATCAATGTTAGTATAGGAATGGTTCCAGCTGGGTTCTGCAGTATATTTGTGTTGGAGAATATATTTTTTGCATTACAGCCCCAACAGACTGCACCAGTATCTGTCAACTATAAATGAATGTGGGCTCATATTTAGCTTCTTTATATTCTCGTTATATGCTAGCACTTTATAAGATGGAATAAATTTGCCAGTCACTACCATCATCATAGCAGCTCCCTTCAGCCAACATTGGGAGGAGCTTAGATGCTTATAATATATGAGTTTGTGATGGAGTACAATGGGGTCTGTGTAAAAGTTGTTCAGATCTGATTTTTACAATACAATTGTAGATGAAAAACATCCACATAATTTAGTAACCAGAGAGAGAGAGAGCAACAGTGTCTTTTGGTTCTATCTGATAAGCTTATAGACTTGTGCAAAAGGTTTAGGCATGTGAAATGAAATGCTGTAAAGTAGGAATGCCTTCAAGACTAATAGTATTAAAGGAGTTGTCTCACTACGGTACATCGATTCATCTTACCTCAGTCCTGTTTTCTTGCTTTCATTTTGAATTCAGGGGAGTGTTTATTGGCTTCTACTAAGCTGCTGTAGAAGCCAAGTCTGTAGTTATAGCAACCAGTGCTGGCAGGTCTGTAGCTATAGCGACCTGAGAAGCTGATGCAGCCCATACTAGAGGAAATATCTCAGAATAGGTAGGACACAGTTAATGGACACATATTGCAAAGTGACTTGTTTTTGCAAGATCTTTAACATAAAAAGAAATCCTTGTAGTGAGACAACCTCTTTAATAGTTTATTTTTCATCAATTACTAAAATGCTAAAATTCTGAAGAGAAATTAAATCAGTATTTGGTGTTTAAAACAAAGGCACACTTCTAGGCACACTTATACACAGATCCTGAAGGAACTCTGCAGAGGTTGCTCTCAACATTTTGGAGAAGTAACCACACATCTTCTCTGGTTGGAGTCTGCTCAAATCCTTCTGTCTCTTCATGTAACTATGACAGACTCCATGATGATGTAGTCAGGGTTCTATGGGGGCCATATAATCAGTTCCAGGACTCCTTGTTTGTGCTGAAGATCATTCTCCGTGGCAATGTTTGGGTGTTTGGGGCTGTTGTCCTGCTGCAAAATAAATTTGGAGCCAATCAGATGCCTTCCTGATGGTAGGCACCTGACTGGCAGCATTTTTGCAGCATTTTTTTCCACATTTGCCTAAAATGTTTGAAAAGTAATGTATATCAGTAAACTACAAAAGCCAGTATGAAATAGACTATGCTATAACCTTCTACAGTAATCGCTAAAACATAAATGTTTAACAAATTCTGTAATAGTCTATGATTAACAGATGACACTATAGAGCCATCTGTTACACATTTGGAAGCTTCACCAATAGAACTCTATATATATGAACTTCCCTGGCAAAATGCAATGAGAGCAAGAGTTCCCATCTCCCTGAGGATGTGCTTCATTGTGAAACTTCATTGGTGGAGCTGTGCAAAGCTGTGTGCTGCTGGGTTTTTGTTTATCAAACAGCTCCCATGCACTATAACCTCACAGATCCCCCCCCCCCCCCCAGCCCACCCCTGTCCCAGCTGTATTTCGTTGTTGAGTTGGTGGGGCTGCATGGAAAACACCTATACAGTGGGATGCGCTGTAGCCTTCTGTCGCAGCTTTACTTCAAGATTCCTCTTGACGTATATCTCTGACAGAAGATACTTTAACAATTGAACAGAGACCTAGGGCCACATGTATGAAACGGTTTAGGTCTAAAACTCACTCTTTTGCCCATAGTAACCTATGGGCAAAAAGTGAATTTTAGACCTAAACAGGTTCATACATGTAGCCCCTAGTGTATGCAGTGATCTCCCTCCTATTGGTTTGTGAATGTAGCCAGACTACTTTACAATGTATAACTCGAAACCCTTTAATGGACATCTCCTTTAATGTTCAACTGGCACCTTTGTGCACCAGGAGTTCATTAGCAGAGTAGTTACTGCTAGCCTCTGTAAAGCTCCTTCAGGTTGGAAGTCTAGGCGCTGAATATATTGCACATCTTGAGAGGTTGTGGCTAGATTGTGTCTATGAATCTGCAAGCACTGTTCCGATGATCTAGTATCTTCTTTGTATTCAGCATGGTTCTGTTTGGTCCAGTTCTAGTGGATGTATCTAGTAATATGTTTAGTTTGATTACCCAGTTATATAGTGGCCTTGGTTTCCCTTGTATATCTGGTTCTGCTTAAGGGTATGTTCACATGGACTTATTTCGGCGCGTATTTCACGTCGTATTTGTGCTCTAAGACGAGCGAGATGCGTGCCGAATTTACGGTAATCCAGAGTGCTCATAGAGAACTATGGATTACGCCTCCTCTCCCCCACTCAATATAAGTGACATGTCAATTACTTGTAACGAATATGTAATGCATGTCAATGGGGCCGGCGGGCTGCTGGCCCCCCCGCACCTCGGGAGTACGTGCTGATCAGCGCGACTCCCAAAGCACCCGGCGTAATTGCGGCCGTACTGTACGCGCTGTAATTACGCCGTGTGAACATAGCCTAAGTTGTCAGGGCTGTTTATTCTTGGTTCCTGTTTGGAGCTTGTTCGTATTAGGGTCAGTTGTTATTTAGGGATATTTATTAGGGACAAAAAAGGCTCAGGGGGTTTGGTGTAAGGAACAGCAGCACAGTTAGGTCTAAGGGAAGATTCAGGAAAAGTTAGTTATCTTTATAGCTATGATTCCAGATTGAACCCTTTTACGGTGTTAACCTGCTATCATCTGTCTGGTATCTGTCTACTTAATCGTCCAATGGGGAGTCCATACAATTTTTTTTTCTTGTTGATACATGCCTCATATTCTAATTGAATGTGATTGCTAGTTGGCTGTCCTATTTAATTATGTTGCAGTCTTGCGTTCACCAATGTCATTACAAGGGGGCACAATTATTTCATCTAAATCTAACCCAAAATGTGCCCTGTTTCCATAATCTCTTTTGACGCTAAAGACATGGTGTCACTTATGCAGTTACTTCTCTTTCAGAAGCAGGGACAGCACCGCAGTCTCTAGAATTAGTAGGGATCCTTTTGTGGGGAAGAAAAACTTTTAAATTGTTTATAAAGTAAGTAACGCTATAGCTGTATTTGTAGGAATTATATTTCAGGCACAATAACTATAAAATCTTTAAATAAGTAAAAAGAGAACTGATGAAGACTATTACGACTATAGAATCCACTAAACCAGGATAAAAAGAATATTTTGTGTTTTCAAGTACTTTTCAAGAGTCACTAACACAAAAAAGTACTGTTTACTTTCAGTCTTGAGAGCACTAATCCCCAAATGCTACACCCTTATAACTTGTCTCAGCTGCCAAAAAGGACCTGTTTCATCAGCAATCTACACTGCTGTATAAAAACAGACAGCAGGTAATAAAGGACTTAAAACATACTTACTCCAATACATAGAAAATGTCAAAAAATTTTGAATGTACAGAACTATATGTATATTTAGTCTACACACAGACACACGTAACATGCAAATGTGCATGCATGTGTAAAACACATTGGGTTGCAAAAGTATTCATACCCCTTGAAATGTTCATCATTTTTAAATGTTACAGCCACAAACTTAAATGTATTTTACTTATATTTTATATGATAAAGCAACACAAAGCAAGTATTTATAAAGATGACACGTGCAACCCACTGTATATGTGTGAGGACTACCACACATGATCAAAGTCCACATCGAAATAAATCATACATATTAATTTATCATTCATCATTATAATTTATCATTCATTTCCGGTACAACAATAAAATAAGCATTAAAGGGGATTTATCGCTTCATCAGTTCATGTGTTTCCTTGTACTTTCAGTTTCTCAGCTCCTCAAATCCAGGGGCATTTCTTCACCTCCCAGCTGGGTGTTTCTTAACTGAAGGGGGATGATCCCTTCACTGTTCGTGCTCGCTCCCGAGTCAGTGTGTTTGTTTGAGATCAGTGGGAGGGGATAGCACATCCCTGCTCTTCCCCCTTCCCTTTCTGTCTTAGTCCACATATCACTGTGTCGGTCCTCTCCCGAAGCAGTCTTATTTTGTAAGAGCTGTTTGTTTACATACCACAGTCCTGCATTCAGTCTAGACAGTCTTCTATGAACTCAGAGCACTGATCTCTTCTCCTCTCACAGCTGGAGGTTTGTTACAGTTGAATCCAGTCTTCTATGAACTCATCCAGAGCAGCACAGATCTGTCTCCTTTATATGTTTACACGCAGCAGCATTAGGCACCGAGCACAATTCTGCGGTTTTCTGATTGTAGAAGCAGCTCCAGTGTTACTGTGCAGCTCCGGGCTGTGCAGAGTGAAATGTTGCCGGAGCAGCATTATGCATCGAGCACAATTCGGCTGTTTTCTGATTGTAGAAGCAGCTGCAGTGTTACTGTGCAGTTGCTGGGTGTGCAGAGTGAAATGTTGCCGGTCCCTTATTCTGAGTGAGAGAGGCAGGAATGCGCGCTCCCGTGAATACGACGGGGGCCAGACAGAATGTAAATTAGTAGAGGCGGCAGCCAATGAAATGAAAGGAGGTGGAATCTGACCGGCACTGGGGAACAATGTTTACAGAAAACGAAGATAAGGGAGACAGTGAAAACAAGACAGCTTTGCAAATGAAATCCAATTGGAAAGTTGCAGGTTTTCACTGTCCCCTTATTCTGAAGTCCATTTAATGAAATGATAAAACCCCTTTAAGGAAATTAGTTATATCACTTAACCAGAGACTGTGCAGCATATTTAAGTAATCCAATCTCTTACTGATTATACAGAGATAAAATAGAGAAAAAAGGTTGTTTTCCAGATACAACAAAACTAAAAAGTGTGTCCTCCAAAACAATGAATATTCTTATTTCTTCTCAGTAGCAGCCTGGGCTTTTTGGGTAACAAAAATCCTAATTTCTGTGAATAACAGACCTTGATGACACTTTGCTGTTACTAAAGAAACTGTTTCAAAGTATGTGTGAACAACCAAAAGTAAATGATAAAAAAACACAATAGCGAGATACTAACTCTACTGTCAATTTCTGAAAACGGTTGCCAACCACTGGACCTAGCAGGCTTGAATATAACCCACGCAGATTAGAACCATCAGAGGATCATGAAAACAAATTTAAAGGACTGTCAATGATTGAAAGCTTTTCCTGTGTGAGACAGCCATCAAATATTTAGTAGGTCCACCCACTGAATTCACAAAACCTGAATAAATCTGTTCAGCTTCTACAGTAGGTTCCATGAGGTTCTTTAAAGAGGTACTCCCAACTTGCTTTGGGATCTACAGCTATCTAGTGAACAAGAGTCCCTTTAACCCCAATACTCTTGAGTGACAAAATGTTCATTTTATTGGGAATACTGTGAATAGCTATATAAGAGTCCCAGAGATAAGAATACTATAAGATATTATCAATGGCGAACAACCCTTCAAGCATCATTCACAACCAACACTTTTGTTATACAAGATACCGTAAAAGCTAGCTTCAAAAATTCCACACAATTTTATGACAAAAGGTGAGGGGCAGACATGTTTGTGGGGTGGCTGCAATGGTGTTATTGTTGGGTATAGGCAATCCTGAAGAGATGGGTTTTCAGGTTGCTTTTGAGGCTTGGGAGAGAGAGGGGAGAGTCTGAGGTTTTGGGGCATTGAGTTCCAGAGTGTGGGGGACGCACGGGAGACATCTTGGAGACGGTTGTGTGAGGAGCTTATAATAGGAGATCAGAGAAGAAAGTCCTGTGATGAGCTGAGATTGCGAGAGGGGAGATATCTGGAGATTAAGGCAGAGATGTATGGAGGTGATAGGTTGTGGAGAGCTTTGTAGGTCAAGGTTGCTAACTTGAACTGGATTCGCTGGGCAATGGGAAGCCAGTGAAGGGATTGGCAGAGGATTATCGCGGAGAGAGGTGAATCAGACGGGCGGCAAAGTT
This sequence comes from Phyllomedusa bahiana, assembly GCA_025379985.1. Classification (NCBI taxonomy): domain Eukaryota; kingdom Metazoa; phylum Chordata; class Amphibia; order Anura; family Hylidae; genus Phyllomedusa; species Phyllomedusa bahiana. The sequence goes on from JAODAL010012585.1 coordinate 16,488, forward strand.
AAGGATAGATTGGCGGGGAGTGAGGGTGCTAGATAGGAGCCCAAAGAGAAGGATGTTGCAACGGTCTAGGCGTGAGATGATGATGACGTGCACAAGCATTTTTTTGCTTTCAAAGTTAAGGAATGAGCAGATACGGGAGATATTTTTCGGGTGGAGGCGGCAGGCAGAGGTGAGGGTTTGGATGTGCAGTTTAAGGGACAGATTGGAGTCAAAGGTTATCCCAAGGCAGCGGACTTGCGGGACCGGTGAGAAAGTGTAGCCGTTAACTGTGATAGAGAGATCAGGGGCAGGGATAGAGTGGGATGGGGGGAAGATGATGAATTCAGTTTTCTCCACGTTTAGTTTCAGGAGACGTGAGGAGAAGAAGGAGGATATGGATGAAAGACATTCAGGTATCCGGGAGAGAAGAGAGGTGACATCTGGGCCGGAGATGTAGAGTTGGTGTCGTCCGCATACAGGTGGTATTGAAAGCCGTGTGATGCTATGAGCTGACCGAGGCCAAGGGTGTAGATAGAGTAGTGGGCCCAGGACAGACCCCTGGGGAACACCAACAGACAGCGGGCTAGAGGAGGAGGTGGTCGAAGAGTGAGAGATGCTTAATGTTCTATCGGTGAGGTAAGAAGAGATCCAGGAAAGAACCAAGTCTGTGATGCTGAGGGAGGAGAGGATGTATAGAAGGAGGGAATGGTCGACAGTGTCACAGGCAGAGGACAGGTCTAAGAGTATAAGGACAGAGTAGTGGCGTGAGGCTTTGGCAGCTACTTGGTCATATGTACATATGTACTAGTTATTTTCTTTAGCAGATTCTAATAATACAATCTATGACTAACAAGATAGAGGACAACATTGTCCTACGGTAGGTGAATTTTGGTGGTTACGATTGGAATTGAAGGCTGATTTGGGGCATAACTGAGTAACTATGATAAAGTGTTGTCATATAAGTCCTTTTTTCACAAACGCCAACCATGTTAATAAGTCCCACATAAGTTACCCCTAAACTGACAAATGCTTATGCAGATGGTACTAGACCGAGAGTCTAGATCCATATAAACACCAGACAGGACACATTTTCAGTTGTTTACCCTCAGGGTCAAGAGGTGAAATATAATTTTGCTGAGTCTTTGTTTTTGCAGAGTGGAAATTTTAAATCATACAAAATGTTGTTTCGGAAAATTCTGGCCTCAAATCAAATAAAGTTACTAGAAAAACAAAATTTTATGAAAAAAGCCTTTTGTCAAGACACACTCTATACATCATGCATTGAGTGCCACCTTCTGGTAAATGACAGTAAACACGGGAATTAATACCTATTAAAGGGATTGTCTACTTAATTATGCTATTTTTTTTAGCATACTGATGATTTTATAAAATTCAAAAAAAATTCTACTCACTTCTTCTGTCACCTCGGATCCAGGTCCAGGATAGTCTTTTGTTAACTTCCTGGTTCTGTAGGTCAGAAGTCACTAACAATGGCTGTAGTAGTCATGTGTCATTGAGGTCAGCAGTCACCATCAGGGGCTGTAGCGGTCATGTGTCACTGACTAATTTCATCTCTCAGATTGGTCCCTTCCCAGCGGTGATGTAAAACAATGGCACATGACCACTGTAATAATTGAACAGGTGCAATGGTTACATCCTGTTCAATTGGAGCTAGAAAGTAAACAGAAGACTAGCAGAGAGGGTGGTCGGGGAGAGCCGTGCATGCAAGGTGACGGGAGAGGTGAGTAGAAGTTCTTTTTATTTTATAAGACATCAGTATACTAAAATAAATAATACAATAAAGTAGACAACCCATTTAATAGGCATCAAAATCAAAAACTAATAAAATCTTTTCAACAAGCTAGTTTGTCTCTCCTTAGGGCATATAATGAATGTAGATAATAAGGGTAACATGTATGATTTTTGGCGCCCAGGCACCTTTTTTTGCATGCATTTGTAGAGTAGAATGTGCCTGAATCTATAGACCTGTGCAGGTCATAGATTTAGCGCTTTCTAGTGGTCTACCTGTTCCAGCAGTAATGCGAATGGATTTGCCGTACTAAAGTCATAAAAGTGTAGACTCATACATGTAACGGATGAGCGGGTAAAGCAGGTAGTGGACCCACTGGACCACTGCCGGGCTTGCTCCGAGGGGGCGTGACTAAGCGGCCGTTGGGCATCTTCACAGAGCCTTTGATGGTAAGGATGGCTTACCCCAACAGCCGCCAGGTGCGACCTCAGAGCAGTCCCCAGCAGTGGCAGCTGACCAGACAGGCAAGAAGTGTCAAAGGTAGGCACCAACAGAATAGGAACACAGATAATGCAGACTAGGTAAAAATATGTGCAGGTACAAACAGACAAAGACAGGACAAAACAGATGCCAACCAGGAGGGTTAAACGTAAGGCAAAGGAACAATACATAGACAGACTGGAAACAACACCAAGAACATAAGCAGAGACTAAAGCTACCCTCAGGCAAGGAACCAGGGCACGAGCAGGGCAAGAACACAGGCAGAGAACAAGGCAAGGAAACTCAGACAAAGACACAAGGAGACTAACATAGAGACTAACCAAATATAGGGAATACCATAAGGACACAAACAAGACAACGTGTGCACACCGGACTGCTAACAAACAAGATAAGAAACCACACAGCACAACATGCAACACCAACAGCACAACATGCAACAGCAAGGATCAGGCAGGGAGTGTTGTGAGGAAGGGGATTGGTAGAGGAAGCCCAAACCCGCTGCACACTGTGGGAATAAAGGAAGGCAAGATGTGGCCGCCGCCCTCTATAGAGACAGGGAATCAGGGCAGCAGCCAAGATGGTGGATCAGCATGGCCAGTATGGGAAAAGTCACACAGCAACCGCAGTTGGGACGCAGCAGCAACAGGAACGTACTCGGTGACAGCAGAGGCCGCGGCGAAGAACAGGAACGCGGCACGGACCGTGACAATACGGTTGTGGTGCGACATGCCTCCAGAATGCCCCCGCATCCGAGGCGCATAACAAAGTGCCACAGGCGCTTTATAATGCGCCTAATTTTGGACTGTGCCTGATTATAAATCTAGTGCACAGGGCTGCGCCAGTTTTTGGGCTGAAAGGGCACCAAGACTACTGGCGCAGCCCCTTATATACATGTCGCGCTTAGTATCCAGATGTATAATTTTACATTAATCCGCACTGAACCTTGGTATCATCAGCAACTGGAAATAGTGCTATTGATCTCACACTCACTCTACACTTATTCAATTTCTTTATTAATAGAATAGACAGGGTGACGACAACTGATAGGTGAAGGTAGGCGACTGACTAGGGTGCCACTTCATCCGAAGCAGAAAAGGGGATGCAAGGAAGTATAGAATGGGCTGAATTTTACAAAGGACTTTTGAAGGGAATCTATCCTCCAAATTTTTTTTTTTACTAAATAAAACATGATTCTAATACATAGTCCTTTGTTCTTAGCCGTCTTTATAATTCTGAATCGAAATTTTTTTTTTTTAACCATAAACTTTTTATTGGTCAGATATAAAGTAGTACAAACAGAATACAGTATATGTCATTGTAAGACCAAATTTCAACTTTTATCCCCAAAAACAACCCAGCCCACCTCCCAAATCCATCTCCAGATTCAGAACAGTAAATATCCATTACAATCACATATTAATGCAGTATTAATAAGTCAGGTCCTGTCATAATAAAAATTGTAGCTGGCTGTAGGATGGCCTCCATCCACACAACTGCCATAGACACAGTCCCATGAACCTCTACACGGAGATCCCCAACACCTTATGCCTAACTAAGTTCGTTGAAGCAAGACCAAAAGTATCCAGCCATTTAGCCCATATTTTATTATACTTATTTTTGGCTCCTCTCTTAAAATACACCCCTCTCTCCAGAGCAATCAGCCAATTCACTTTAGTAACAAACTCCTGTGCTGAAGGAGGTTCTGCATCCAGCCACTATGACGCTATTAACTTCCTTGCCATAAATCAAAGCCTAGATATCGCTATTGTCTCAGCCTCTGAAACAGTTAAGTCTCCTACGTATCCCAAAATACAAACCAACTGATTCATTTCTATGGTAATTTGAAAAATTCGCTGGATCGATTGTACAATAAAAATCCAATATCGCCCTAGTTCAGGGCAATGCCAGAACATATGCATCAGAGAGGCCGGGTGCACATGACACCTATTACACAGAGGAGAGGCCCTAATTCCAATTTTATGCAGGAATAGATGCGTTCTGTAAACTCGATGTATTAAGAATAATTGAGAGATTCGATGCTGTTCACTCACTGAAATCAATGGTATGGTCCTCAGTATCTCCTCCCAAATATTAGGCTCTATAGGGCCAATATCTCCTTCCCACCTACTACGTAAATCTATTGGGTTTCTAGAAAAAAAGTTTGCCAATAAAAGTTTATATAAAGTGGCTATTAGTCCCTTTGTTGTTTTGATGTTCTTGACCCTATCTATCGGAATAAACTTGGCATTATATCGAATTGTGTCTGATTTTTCTGTGTTATAAGCGTGCCTAAGCTGTAAGTATTTGTATATTCCATTTGCAATTGCTGAAAACTTTTAAGCACCCCCTGATGAATCTAGATTTTTTTATTCTGTATTTGATTATGGGGGCAGCCATCTTCCCTGAGCTGCTTTTAACAGCATTTAGAGAGCAGCTTCACAGACATAGGAGCAGACCCACTGACTTCTCAGTTTTCTAGGAATGTTCTGTGACCTGGGAAGAAGTCAGTGTGCAGGGAGGGAGGAAGGGTGAGTTGTGAACAGTGGATCCTGTGTTATCTACACACACTGGTGTCACCAATCAATGTAATTCTGCCTGTGCTGATAATGAAGCGACTGCTGAAAAGTTTTCTTTACGAAACAGTGTCAGACTATTATTAGGCCTAGTGGCCAAAGTGAAAACTGCAGAATATCAGGATTTTAAAAAATATTGATAGTGATATTATTCTTAAAAAATGTGTATAACATGAAAACATGAGTTACAAGGATTATTCGAGCGTTTAAAGATTTAAAAGAACACTATAAACACTATAAACAGCATTTAATGTGAAAAGTAAAATGATTCCATTACCTTCATGTGTTTCTTTTCATCTATCATAAAATCCACTTTTTGCAGTGAAACTTCCTGCTTGTGGGAGTGTCAGAAGTTCTCCAGCATCTCTTTCCTACAACTCCCAGACTGCACTGCAATCTAGGACTTCCTTCCTACCGCTAAAGTCAATGTACTGACATTAGGGTGTAATGTTCTCCTTCCCCCGCCCCAGCTCTTTTCTCATTTTCATGATAGCATTACATAACCCACCCCCTAGTTCTGAACTGCTGTCCTCTGCTCCTATTACTAACTTTTCCCAGCGGAACTCACACATACACAAACAGTTCCCCCTCCCCTGTATTTATTCTAATGCAATTACTTCTATTCACTTTAAAACCACAGGTTGGCAAGAGTGAATGCAGCCAGATCGTTTTCTGCTACAGGGGAGTGTTCCTGAGCGGAGCCTGGAATCAAACCACACACACTAAATGAGACCAGTGAGGTCATGTGATCACGTCAGGTGGTTTGCAAGGAATAGGTGGGATGGGAAGACCAGGCTCTTTGCCTGGTTCTGCACAGCAGGACAGGTAAATAATTTCTAATAAGTATTAATTTCTAAGTTTAATATAATACAGCGTTAAGCCCAATAACAAATAAAAACAATAGGTTATTTTCTGAAGACACATTACCTTTAAGGGAATAAACCATTTCTGGATGTGTTCTGGGCTGCCGAGGTTCATTACTGCACCTCCGAATAACCAGCAGATGACTCCACACTAAAATACACAGCAAAAATAACAAATATGATCATTTCAGACAACTTTTCTTAACTAAAATGTATATGAGAAAAAAATCACAGAAAAATTTCCTCAGAAACAAATAGTATCTATATGGATTTGGAACAACAGGTCAGTCACTGAAAAAATCCTAAACAAATCCAAACTCTAAAATATAACTTTTAATAATACCATAAAAAATACATTACGTATCTCAAGTCTACCTTAGTCAATATATTTTATATATATATACATATACATACTGTCCCTATCTAATTTCCCTACACTTATCCTTAAATAGACCAAGTAATCGTCCCGATAAGGACGGCCTTTCTGTACAGTGTTTAAAGATACATCAATTCAAAATCCAAACACAGTTATCACTATTCCTGTAGAGTCCCATATAAAGTACTCAAAGGCTCACAGTCCACTGATATGAACACTGCAATTTTTCTCTTTCAATAATAGGGTAAAGTCTATATATATCGTCCGTGTAGGGAACATAAGAACATTTTATCAACATCATCTCAAGATACATCAAACCTTATCCTCGACGCGTTTTCCCCTCCATATTATGGGGTTCATCAGGAGGATCTCCTAAAAGGGACGTCACACTGACTCAAGATAGTAGTCTCCTCGATATGCTGATGTTACTATGTCCTGTCTCCCATCCTACAGAGGTTCAAATGACCGCTGTTTACCACCCTCAGGTGCACGCACCACTCGGCGTCTTCAAATCGCTACTGCGCATGCGCCCCGGCGTTAGGCGGCGTCATGGCAACCAGTGCCGTTCAGCCGCGCACGCGCCGATAACTCGGCATCTTTAGATCGCTACTGCGCATGCGCCGGGACGATTACTTGGTCTATTTATTATTATTATTATTATTATTATTATTATTATTATTTATTTTAAAGCGCCATTGATTCCAGGGCGCTGTACATTCAAGGGGGTTACATACATTACATAAGTCTATTTAAGTCTATAAGTCTATTTAAGGATAAGTGTAGGGAAATTAGATAGGGACAGTATGTATATGTATATATATATAAAATATATTGACTAAGGTAGACTTGAGATACGTAATTGTATTTTTTATGGGTATATATTAAAAGTTATATTTTAGAGTTTGGATTTGTTTAGGATTTTTTCAGTGACTAAAATGTATATGAGACAATGAGTATGTTTCGGTTTATTTCACAATTTCTATTATTATATAAATTCTATAAATTTATTTCTCCATTTCTATAAATCACAATGGAACAGATATTTCAGTCATTGATGTTTATTGAACTTCATTATTCAATAGGGTTAAAAAAAAATTATTTTACAACAATTGTAAGCAAGTTTAATATTATTTTAAGATGGAAACCAATTTTGCCTTTGACCTTTTTTAAATTCCTAAAAAGTATTATTAAGCTGAAGGAAATAAAAATCACTGGCAACTCCATGTGTTTTGTAGACTACAGCTGTTGCATGACTTTTAAAGTTAAGCAACAAAACGACTGTGTTTGCAGCCATGGACTAAGAAGTTTTTGCTCTTGATGTCTCCAGACCCAGTTAAAGTTCCTGGAATCCATACTAAAAATATATCATCATCCACTATGTTCCTTCTCATCACCTATTCTCTTCTTTCCACCAGCACAAATAAAATCAGGCCATGATCACATATCATACAATTTAGTGTGAAGGTGAGTTCTCATTTAAAGCTAAAAAGAAAATAAAAATTCAAGTAGTGCCAGCTATAAAACAAAATGAATGGGTGAGATGTATATAAAACATAATTTTCATGTTAAAACTTTTCAAATTTAATAACTACTTAAAACACAACAGTCATTATGTGACTCGTAAAACGTTATTATTATTATAATACTCGCGTAAAATCAGAGTGGTCTGAACGACAACGCTGATTTTACATAGGGCACTGGGTAAAACACTTTACAATCGGTTTGGACGCTGATTCTGGACACGAAATCCGCGCCCAGAATCAGCGTTCAAACCCGCCATGTGACCCCACCCCCACCCTTCCTCCAAGGCTAACTTAACTTCTGGGTCCAGTGGTAGTATTGTTCTGACATCACTTCTTCTTCTATGTCACTTTCGGTCCCATAATACATTAGGATGGAAGTGGCGTTTGAGCAAAATCGTTAGATCCAAAAGCTCAACAGAGAGGTAAACGTAAAAAGGCTTAAAAACGCTAAGGCCTTGTCCCCACGGCACGGGTTTGCAGCCGGGTGGTCACATGGTACTAGTGAGTGTTTTTAAATGAAATATCCAACACTATAGGATATACTGTGAACAAGGGCTATATCCAGCCCAAAACGCGTAGGCGTTATTTTACATGCTTTTCGTGCACCATGTTTAGGGTCTTTTAATTTATCATAATAAAGCATTGGAATTTTATGGATGGTGCCAAAGTTGGAGTTTTTCCTGGCCTTAATTAAGTACAGTCTAATCTACCTGTGGCATCTTATAGAGCAGGCAAAACTGAGCAGATTGATTTTTTATTATTATGATTATTATTATTATTTATTTATTTATTTTAAAGCGCCGTTAATTCCAATGTACATTCAAGGGGGTGTTACATACAGTACATAACATATGTCAAACAAGTACAATCGTGACAATAAATGACTAGCAGCCGGTACAGAAGGAGAGAGGCCCCTGCACACAAAGTCTTACAATCAACAAGGAAGGAGGAAAGAGACGGAAGGTGCTATTTCTGCAGCAGGTGGACGGGACACACCCCTTTTCTGTGATTGGCTTACTGACATTTAATTGTGCCTGTTCAGACACACCCCCTGGATGGGACACGCCCCTTGCACTGTGATTGGCTGCCTGCTTACTCCCCTTTGAGCTGATGAAATTGAAAGTGAAAGGAACTGCCTGTGATTATTGTGTGTGTATAATAAGGGCTGTCTCAGCTTCTCTCTATGAAATAGCCCTATGTAAAGGATCTGGGCAATTTCTGAGTCTCTAGCTACTAGATTTACTCTCTCCTTATATAACACAGCCCTATACACTGCTCCCCCTATATAACACAGCCTTATACAGTCTGCTCAACCTGCCTGATAACAGAGGGGGAGGGGGATGGCATTGTGCCCTTCTCACATTTGTTTCATCAGTTCAGGCTGTATGTATGACTGCTTACAGCAATACAGGTGTTCTGGTTACAAGGAGCTTGTGGAGGGAGGTGACAGCTCTCCAGGCATGAGAACTGACCACTGCAGGAGGTCTGCAGAGCTGTGAGAGCTGTGACATCCTCCCCCTTCCACTGTTCACACAGAATGATGTCTCAACTCTTCAGTGAGGGGAGACGCGCCTCATGGGAGAAGAGCCACGCCTACTGAGAGAAGAAACTCGCCCCTGGATTTGAAGCTGTAAGAGGTAGAAACAGCTCAAGTCTGCAAAAGCGTGTAATGATAAAACCCCTTTAAGGCATAAATGTATGGAGGGGAGAGGTTATGTAGAGCCTTGTAGGTCATGGTTAGTAATTTGAACTAGATTGACTGGGCAATGGGTAACCAGTGTAGGGATTGGCAGAGGGGAGAGGCAAAGGAGTAATGAGGGGAAAGGTCAGATGGACAGCAGAGCTGAAGATTGTTTTGAGGGGAAAAAAGAGTGCCAGACGGGAGGCCACAGAAAAGGATGTTGCAGTAGTCTAGGTGGGAGATGACAAGGGCATGGACTAGCATTTTTGTAGTATCAAAGTTAATGGATTTGAGAGATATTTTTCAGGTGGAGGCAGCAGGCAGAACTCAGGGTTTGGATGTGTGGTTTGAAAGACAGAGGAATCAAAGGTTATCCCAATGCAGCAGACTTGTGGGACAGGCGAGAGTGTAGAGTCCATGACAGTGCTAGAGAGATCAGGTGTGGGGATAGATTGGGACAGTGGAAAGATGATAAATTCAGTTTTCTCCACATTTAGTTTTAGGAGACGAGAAGAGAAGGAAGAGGACAAGGACGATAGACATTCTGGGATCCGGGAGAGTAGAGAGTTAACATCTGAAATGACTGCTCAATCTGGCTCAGAAGTCTATCGGTCATTGTCACTCAATGAATAGGACTCTTGCCTCTAAGCATGTATACAGATTACTGATACTGATAAATTACAGATTAGGACCACCCACTGTACTCCTAAACTCTATATACAGCAGTGATGCTAGCAGATGAGTCTGCTTATTTCAATGTGACTCACTGTCTTTAAAGGGGTTCTCGCACCACACTATTTCACTGAGCCACAAACTGCTTTAGATTTATGGTTTCTTGTTCGGAAGAAACCTGGCTGTCCGTGGTTCTATAGCATTCACAGATCTTCTAATAGAGGGATAAGAGCAAGAGATCTTATCTATAAGTGCAGAGAGGTACAGAGCTGAAGTTAACAAACAAAAGAGACTAATTACTTGTTCGAGATAACACGCTGTTCTCAAGCGGAAGGCAGTCCAACCTATGGTGACATTACTCCCTGCTATCAGATAAGACAGAGCAGAGAGAAGGGGAGAGGTTGATAACCTAGAGAAACCTGTGAGCACTTAGAACTGATACAATCCTATCTCCTCAACAAAGTCAAAAATATAAAGCATTATATTTGGAAAAACTGTTTAATTACCGGTTCCAACACGTTGAAGCTAATCTTTGTAGTGAGACAACCCCTTTAAGCTCTCCCATCCAATGGTAAACTTAAATGAGAGTCTGATCATAAGTGTCTAGGTCATAAGTGATAAAAAGTGGACTTTGGCCCTGGAGTTTCCTAGATTAGCTTTCTCAAACTATGGAAAATAACCAACCCAGTTTATATTCTACAGTTTGCCCATACCCATATATTAAACAAATTCCAACCTAATACCGCAGACCTCTTATGTAAGTGCCATGATGCCCCTGGTACTTTCTTTCATCTCCTTTGGCACTGCTCTACATATTTGTAGGCCCCCCGCTCACTCCCCCGCTCCCGCCCCGCCCCCATCCAAACGGCGTAATTTCGGGGCGTAATTATGTCCCGCAGTTAAGCCGTGTGAACATGGCCTGACAGTGACATTCCGACCGTCAGGACTAAAAAATAAACACAAGACGGGGTGGGGGGCAGACAGAGGAAGCACTGGAATGGAGGTAAGAACAGAGGTATCACTTTTTTTTCACTAATGTGCCAGCAAAGATTTATTTTTTAAAATATGGACATCCCCATGAACTACTTTCTGCTTAAATTTTTGTTTATACTCTTTTCATTATTTTACACCCCACCTTTTTATTTCCCATCTACATAGACATATGAGGGCTTGTTTGTTGTGTGACAAGATGTACTTTTATAGGTAACATTGACCATACTAGGGAAAAAAGAAAATTTATTTGTGGGATGGAGCATGAAAAAAAGCAATTGCACCATTTTTGTAGTAATTACATTTTAATAGGGTTCACTGTTCGGTTTAAATTAGATGTCATCTGTATTCTGTAGGTTTGTTATATCAAAGTTTTCGTTTTGTTTTAGTAGTTTAAAAAAAAAATGTTTTCCATTTTTTAAATTTGCATTGCTATGCCATTTTCTGTGACTCATAACTTTATTTTCCTATCAAGGAACCCAGGTAGAGGCTTGTTTTTTGAAGGCTGAAGTGTAGTTTCTATTGGTACTGTTTTGGGATACAAGCAAATTTATCACTTTTTTCTAATTTTTTGGGAGACACAATTTTGTGTTTTCTTCCTTTGAACTTTTATTTATTTTGATTGTTTGCTCGTGTATTGTTCTGCACTAGTTGTATATTGCAGAACAGTGTACAATAATGGTTCTCCTATTTACACCCTGCCTTCTTTAATGCTTCACATGTGACATGTCCCAGCTGTAACAGCCGCTATGTGCAGTGTATGCAGCATGCTCAGCGATTAAGCCTGCTCCATGCCTGCTTACCGACCTCATATATTAACAATACGTCAAGTATCGGCAAGGGGTTAAACCCTACACAGAGATATGAACTTCACAACACCTAACTAACCATAGCAAGGTACAGAATTTTGAAACTGTTTAGAGTATCATTCGCAGCATACCTAAAGAAGTGCAAATCATGCAAATCATGAAGTTGGAAATACCTGCTCAATAAAGCTGGAGGTTAATAACATAGAATCCACTACTGACAATAAATTAAATACACAGTTAACCTCCACTCCCTCCCTGCGCAGTGACCTCTGCTAATGTCACAGAACAAGCCTAGAACACTCTCATCGAAGCCAGTAGGTGGTCTTCTGACTGAAGGTTCTTATGTCCATACAGCACAGCTCAGAGCAATATGGCTCTCAACATAATTGTTAAAAGAAAACAGAATACAATTTGTATCAGTATCAAGTTTTAATAAGCAAAAGAAATAAATGATGTACGGTTCCTAAAATGTTTAACTCCTTAACGACCGGAGCCGTCTTAACAGCATTATGGGCCCCTGTGCATAACACTGCTGTGGGCCCTGCCCAAATACATGACAACACACTAGGCCATGCCTCAAGCCAGGGGCGTAGCTACAGCAGTCGCTACTGGGCCCTGCCTTTTGAGGGGGCCCAAAAGCACTTCTGCAACAGAAGAAAACACCGGTATTGTGATTAGTACATGGTAACTGGGTGGCCCCAATTTCACTTTCTGCTCTGGAGGGCCCAAGAACTTACGCCTCTGCCTCAAGCCACCCCACAGCATACCCATATTATCTCACCACTTATGTAAGGACCCTGGCTAGCACATGCAGCTTACAAGAACTAAATGGCAGTGGCAGGTTCCTTTGGCTACCCTGCTCAGCACCATGATTTTTAACTTTTGCACGTCCTAAAAAACACAACAATACAGTTGAATAAGCAAAAGTCAACGAGGATCCAGTATGTTCTGGTATTCCTGGAATAAAGTAACCAACACCTGGAGCCCTTATAATGCTATGGCCCAATGGAATAGATGCCTGTTAAGACCGCCCAACGATGAAAAATGTCGGTGCTGCAGGTTGCTACCGCGTCGCTACTTGAGCTCGCTTTGCAGATAAAGGAATTTTGCACTTCTAGAGCCGCGCTGGCTAGGAAACAGTAACTGTAGGTCAATCACTCTGTTCGAGGGCAAGTCTCTAGCGCCAGAAATGAGAAACCTCCGCTCCCCGTGACTTACTACCACTTTTAATTGCTGCAGTCCATGACTGCAGCAAAGAGCATACTCCTGCTCCAAAGGGTGATCAGGACTCCCATTGACCCAGAGCAACAGGGGAACATCTGTACAATCAGCCCTGGGGACCTAGAGTAGCCTTAGCACTGTCTGTAAAACATGCTTGCAGTCAGGGCACACTGTGTGCTGCCCTGACTGCAGACTGTGTCTTACTGACACAGATTGTAATGTATTAGTATATTCATGCATGTTAATACATTAATAAGTGTAAAAAAAAGTGTTATCTCTTAATGAGATTAAAAAAAGTAGAAAAACGTTTTAAAAAGTGTAGACAAAAATAAGATAAAAATATCTATGAAAAAAGTTATTGTGCATACAAAAAAAACTGCATATATTAGGTATTTAGATGACCATTATAACCTGTAGAATTTTTGTAACAGGTTATTTAGTGTGAAATGTGACTAGTGTAAAAAAATAAATAAAACACACCCCCCCAAAAAAAATCTGCAGTAATTTATTTATAAATATAAACTATGCCCAAAAATATAACTGCTCCCGCATTAAAACAAGTCCTCGTACAATTGCATCACTGTGAGGATAATGGCAAACATCAGCCCCCAGTTCTTGTAATTTCACCCACAGTCACATGAACTAGGCCGTGCTTGGAATCTGCTCCCACAGGAAATCACTTGCTCACTCCAAATCTGGCCAACAATCTGGTGCAAAAAAAACCACTCTCAGCAAGAAGTAGAGCCTCAAAGGTTTTTCATTATTTCGTTCGCACCTTGGCGAGGCTCCATATAGCCAGGGTCGACATTTGCTCCAAAAATTAAAACATCAAACAAGATTTGTCAGACACCCTTTGCCGAAGTTCCATAAAGAATTATGGAATAACCGTGCATCACAAGCAGACCCTGATTTCATATTTTTAAATATGAAAGTTCCCAACAGTTTCATCCCCCTTGTAGACTAATGGGAACGAGAAACGGAAACTGTACCAACGAAAATCCACACCGATTTGTACTCAGAAAAGCCTGCCACCGTCAATGGGCAGGGGCATGGACCTGCGGCATTCTCCTGCCGCTATATTATCTCTTCCTGTTTTAGAAGCCAGAAACAGCATGGCCCTGGAGAAGAGAGTGTAACCAGATCCTCAAACCTGCGGCCCGTTCCAAAGTGTTGGAAACTACAAACCCCATCATGCCCACTGTTAGAGATTATATAAATGCATGATGGGAGATGTAGTTTCCCAACAGCTGGAGGGCCGCAGTTTGAGGATGCCTGGTGTAGACCATCCCAGTGGTGGGAGAGGGTGTGACAGGGGGTCTGAAGGGGGATATCCCAGTGCAGCTAAAGTAGGCTTTCCCAGGAGCCCAGGGTTGTCTCTGTTGGGAGGAGTGTATATGCCTAGCGTACTAGGAGCATCCAGTTTTAAACTATTTGTTTTACTGTCAACAATGAACCTACGTTTTAGGAATTCAGTTAAAAGGGTTGAACCAGAAAAAAAGAAGAGAAAACATAAATATCTTGCCCAATCTTCATCCACTTCCTTATGATGTTTTCTGTGCTAATTAGTTCTTTTCCTGTGTTGTTTGCAGCCTCCCTTCTCTACATTAGCATTTCCTGTTTGAAAGCGGTTTTCCTTTGCCCTATAAAACTAAAAGCCCCAGGATATGTTGCTGTTTTGTCTATCTAGCTCTGTCTCAACCTTGGGAGGCAACACTACAGTGATGTGCCTTCAAAGTTTGTCCTGTAAAAATAGCCAAACCCTTTGGATCACATGATCTCTTGGGCTTGACACAGTTGCTTCCTGTGTGTCCAGACAAAAAAGTACTGAACTTCAGGTCAAACAGCTGTTGTAGAACTGTAGAAAGCCCATAAAAAATTTCATAAAAGCACATAAAAATGTGCCTACATGTAACGTTCTTTCAAATGGGCTTGTTGCAGAGTCATAAACATACAAAACAACACAAACAGTCCAAGAAATAAGCGTAAAATAATGAGGGTGAATCCAAGGGGAAGTGAAGGACACCTGAATAACTGCAGAGAGGACCACGGAGCAGGAATGAGAGTGCAGCAGGCAGGTTACAAGATGGATTACCAAACAAACGGAAACAGAACAAAACTCCAGATAGTCAGAGACCTATGCTGGAACCAAAATGCACAGCAAAAACTCAACACACAGGCAGGGCTGTATTTATAGGTCATGCTGCCCTAGGCACTAAACCCTAATACGCCCCCATTAACCAATTAGATTACCACGCCCCTTTCATATTATGCCACACCCCTTTACAAAAGCCACGCCCACTATGACCATGTAACGGCTCAAGAAGAAAGCTAATTGAAGGGTTTGCCGTCACCCAGCTTTCATAGATGTTGGAGAACCTATTCAGCATACAGGATAGACTGGAGATGCCGCCACACTGTGCCTGCACCTAAACCATTAGACTTCAACCAATAAAAGCCACACTGCAACTTAAAGGGAATATGTCACCAACATTTTATTTTATTTATCAAATCCAGACCCTGATACATATTCTTTTCTTCTTCAACATTTTTATTTTCTGATTGTAGATTTCTTCGTTTGGTCGTCTGTATATGATTATTGGATCTTTGACACATTCTCACCCAGAGCAACAAATCAGACTTCATTTTCCCAGAACTCGTGTTCTATGAAATGAAGGCTGTTCGGTTAGGGGGGGAGGGCAGGAAGACACTGGGTTCCCTGCCCTCACAGTGGACAGGTATCTTAGTTTAGATGGTAAGGTCCTAATAAGATTATTTAGGTGAGATGCGTCAGGTGGTCATACAGCATAACAGCCTAAGTGTGCTCGCTCACAGCGCCTTTTTGATGCGTTGGTTAAATGTATGTTTTTGTGCAGAATTAGGCGCACAAGCAGTAGATTAATACTGTACATTTGATGCCCTGTGCCATAAATCGTGATTTTCAGCGAATTTTTGTGCAGTATGTTACAGCATTCAATTTATTGTGCCCGACACTGCACAAAAAAACCTCACAGTAACAAAGCTATCAAAAACGCACTGTGTGGAGAGCCAACCCTTGATGGCTGTTATGACCTTGCATGACCACCTGGCCCCTAAGATGTGCAGCCTGGCACCAGTCCTACCTATATGATACCGACTTACATCACACTGAGAGCCCTATATGATACTGGACACTATACAACACATCACATGACAGACAGCTTCCATTATAGTTTATGATACCTCATATTATTATGATAGGGCAGAGCTCCTTACTAGTCTGTACCTACTATGATAGACAGCCTCCATATTAGTATGATACCTCACTCTATTGATAGACCATTCACAATATAGTCTGATAACTCCAATCATGTAGACACGCTCCATATAGTCTGATACATCCTATGATAGACAGCTCCATATAGTCTGATACTCCAATTATATGATAGAACAGCTCCATATAGTCCTGCATACCTCCTATGATAGACAGCTCCATATAGTCTGATACCTCCTATTATATGATAGACAGCCTCCATATAGTTGATACTCCTATGATAAGGCCAGCTCCATTATAGTCTCGACTACCTCCCGATTATATGATAGACATTTCTCATATAGTCTGATACCTACACCATTTTGAATAGAGTTGATAGCTCCATATAATCTGATACCCCCCCTCACCATGTATATGACAAGTGACACAACAGCTCAAATATAGTCTGGCAGCCTTTGACATGTTCCACCTGCCTTCCCCATCCTCCCACTCCTTAACACCTCTACTCACGTTTCAAACTGACACTCCTGCCCTCCACCTCACGTTTCACCCCTGCTACTACATCCCCCACTCACGTCTTCACCTCCCTGCATCCACTCCCCACTCACGTCCTACAACTGCCTCCACTCCCCAGTCACGTTTACCCTGCCTCCACTCCCCACTCACGTTTCCCCTGCCTCCACTCCCCACCTACATTTCACCTGCCTCCAATCCACACCTCATCGTTTGCACCCTTGCCCCTCATGCCCACCTCCACCTCGTTTCACCTGCCTCCACCCCCAACTCACGTTTTCCCATTTGCCATCCACTACCCAGTAACTGTTTCACCTGACATCCAACTCCCAAGGTTCAGTTTCACACTGCCATCCTCTACCCAGGTCAAGTTTCACCTGCCTACACTCCCCGAGTCACGTTTCAACTGCCTACACTCACCTAGTCACGTATTGCACCTGCCTCACAATCCCTGTCACGTTGCACCTGCCTCCACCTACCCAGTCAAGTTGCACCTCGCCTCTCACTCCCCACTCAAGTTTCACCTGCCTCCTCTCCCCAATCTCGTTTCACCTGCCTCTCAATCCCCACTCAAAATTTCACCTGCCTCCACTCCCCCAACTCACATTTCACTCGCCCTGCTGTCACATTTCACCTGCCTACACTGAGAACAGTATCATGTTACCTGCCTCCACTCCCCACTCACGTTGCACCTGCCTCCACTCCCCACTTCACATTTCACCTGCCTCCACTCCCCAGTCATATTTCCCCTGACTCCACTCCCCAGTCTCTTTTCACCTGCCTCCTCTGCCCAGTCTGAGTTTTCCTGCCTCCACTCCCTTCGTCACACTTCACCTGCCTCCAGCCCCCAGTCACATTGCACCTGCCTCCAGCCCCCCCCCCCCTTCCTACTTCCCCTCTGCCCTCCCTCTCCTCCCCTCCCCTCCCCCCATCTGATTCAATTACCTGTCCTGAAGAGGGGTGGCACTCGGTTCTTCTTCTCTTTGGCGACGTTGTTGCGCCTGCTGTAGTGGGATGGGCCACACTCTCCTCTCTCTCCCCGGCCGGCAATTTCCGCTCTTCAGTGGGCGGGGCACGCGCTGTTGGGGACGAGGAGGAAGGGCAGCGCCAGCCCGATCCTTCCAAGCAGCCACCATCCGCGCCACCATGCGAGACAGGCATCATCCAGAGCAGCTTGCCGATGCTGCATGTCTGCCACAATTCACACACGGAGCGCGGAAGGAAAAGTCAGTATGTCCCTACCGGTGCCTCCCCACGTTGTCCAGCTTACCCGCTCGCACAAAAAAAAAAAAAAACTCCGACCGATGCCCAACAATGAAAAGTACACCTAGGGCTGACATGGGGGGGAGGGCGGGGCAGGGGGCGGGTGCAAGAGGAACAATAGAATAAAAAAATAAAAAAAACTCCCTGATGCAGAATGCAGCCCCCTAACAGGGCCCCGCCTAGGCTGTGCCCACGTAGTGACCCTTGTGGGAAAATATCCGGCCATGCCAATCGGGGTGTTTGTGGGGAGAATATCCCCGTATACGTGGCCGTGTTCAGAAAGGCTGATGGGTGTGGGGTGTTGTGGAGTTTGAACCAACTAATGTTGGGGGGGTTCAAGGACTGCAAAGGAAAGCGGTATTGGTTCAGAGACTTTTACCTGAGGGTACGTGAATAGGCATGCAATCCAACGTTATTAATGCAACGGTCCATGGTGGCTTACCTTGGGAATGGGGTGTGGGGTCCGTTCCTGCTAGTGGATGGGCTGTGCTGGTTTCTGGACGGGGGGTTTGTTGAGAGAGTGGGTGTTGCGGGGAAACGGGAAGGTGTGTCATAAGGGGTAAATAAAAACAATTGCGGGGGACTATGTGTGGGGGGCGAGGTGATTGGGAGGGGGAGCTGGGAGTTTGTTTACATTGTTGGCGGGGAAAATTTAGAGAAGGAGTGGTTTATGAAAGCGTGCGATTGGGGGGTGTGGAACTTGGTGTGGAATTAGTGTTGGGATGGTAAATACCCATGAGTAGGGTATTCCTGCATCTCGATTTTAGAATGGCATCAGCTGTGGTACGTGTATATTGTTGTGAGTAATGCTACTGGGTTTATGATGTGGGTTGTTTACCGTGGGTTTTGTGAACGGTGCGTTGATTTATGTGTTGAGGTATTTTGAGTTTGCTTCTTCGGGCGCTTTGGGAGAGATGTGGAGTTACTTAGAGGAATACATGTCTAATGGATAGGGATACTTCTGAGTGGGTTTGTTGGAGTAGGATTAGGTGGTGAGTTTTTCTGGTATTTGGTGGAGTTCTGGGGATTAAAAGGGGTATAGAAGGTTGATGGGGGATAGAATGATGATGGTGGTATCTTGGTCGGAGAAAATGGTGATGTGCGGGGTGGGGTATTTGGGCAGGAGGGGGTGAGCTAGCGCTTGTTTTTGCTTCTGCACATTATGAATCTGAACAATTAAGGTTGGGTCACGGAAATGGATGTCGGAACAGAGGTGTATTTTATGGAATTGTTGTATTTTGTATGAGACGTTTGTTTAGTGTTTAACGCGTGGCAGTGGTTAGGAGAAACAGTTAAGGAGGGGTTGTGAAGTGTGTGAACAAGTGGGGGATATTTGGCGGTTGCGTGGGATAATTAACGAAGTATTGGGTGTAACTTGGATGTCGTTTATTGTAATAAATAGGAGGGTTAGAAGAGTTGGGGAACAAAGTTGATGGTCATGGGGATTTAATGGAGATAGAGTATGATCTTTTTGTACATTATACTAGGTTTAGGGCAGGTTTGGGGGTGGTTGGGGGGTAGTTTGGTGGTTTGGGGGATTAGGGGGGCAAAGTGTTTTTTTTTTTTTGGCACTGTAGGTAAGAGATGGAGATAATATGATGAAGCCCGGCAAGAGTGGGATCGGCGAGGGACACATTAAATGGGTAATAGTTGGTGTTGTGTGTTGGGGTGGGGAGTGACGAGGAAAGTATAGGAACGGTACTATAGGGCGGATTCATGGTACTGGGGTTTTATATTAAGAAGTCATGTTGGTTATTGCCGTGTAAACGTTATGTTATTTTTGTGTGGGGGATTAATGGAGTCTGTTCAATGACCTTTTTGACGGTTTTCGGTCTCGGCATTGGGGGATGTGTTAGAATGAGGATGTATTTTGGGGGTGGGTGACGGGTTTGGGTGGTGATTGGTATTGTTGTGGTGTCTGGTCAGGTCTGATAGGTTTTTGATGAGGATGTTGGAGGAACTGTGGAGTTTATGAAGAAGTGGTGAAGGGATACGGAATGAGAGGGTAGGACACAAGCGTCTAAAGGTGGCCTTGGCAAAGGTAGGAAATGCCTGGGGGCTAAAGCTTCTTCCAGGCCATGAAGGGGGCGCATATGAAGTATAGAGTGAGCTCGAACTCTTTACATTGCGGAGATGGCGTCGGGCACCGCAGGAGCCCCGGGTTGGGGGGCGCTAATGCTCTTTTTTTTTGACTAGGCAACAAGATATATCATATGTACCCAGTCCTTGCTTTAACGGTCAGCCCTGACACAGGAACAAAGCTTCCCCCATATAGATGACCACCTGAAATGAGTCTGGTTTTCTTATTCTATTCTACATCAGCCATGAAAGGGAAGGGAGTTTGCCCATTGGGTACACTTTCTACATTTATTGTTGTTGCCATCCAACAATGTTTTATCAATCCTGGACAAGGGGTGGGTGGGTTGTAGAGAAATTGGGGAATCTGGGTGGGGAGAGATATGCGGGTTTTTTTTATCGTGTGGTGCAGTGTAAATTTTACGGTGAGAACTGTCTGGGGGATTTCTGTGGTTGTGGTGTCTTATTAAGTAAGGCGTAGATGTGTGTCGTCAATACATGACTTAATTTAATGACTATGATGGCTTCGTAGACCGTCCAAGATATAGCCACAGGTCTCTGACTTAGCGGACTCTCCATGCTGTGTAAAAATGTGAAACTACCAAGAGGGCAATATAATTGTCATACTATTTAGAATGCCCACTCTAGTAGTGTACAATGTGTCATACAAATATACATCAATAATGCACTCTTTTATTTGAGATGGAAACCTCTTTCATGGCATGCTGGAGTTTTACAATAAACGCACCCAATAATACATAAGAGTTGGTAACTGGCAACCAAAAATTCCCCAACTCAAACCTTCCACCTATTTGAATTAGTTAATTCGCCAGTGATGAGGAAGTTGGGGTGATTTTGTTTTTTTTTGTCCCGTTATTTTTTATGAGGATATCTCTATAGGACAGGAAGTATGAAATATTGACATATTAAAATAAAAAAAGGCAACTAAACACACGCCATTTTTTAAAGGCCAAGAAAACCACAACAAATAAACTACGTAAGCTTGCTTGGGTTTGTCAAAAGCTATGCTTAGAATCTGCCTTGGCAGGAGTTCACACATCTATGGCTTCTCCCCAATGTTGCATTCAGATTGCCGTTTTCTTTACTTTGATGCCACAATTTTGCCCCGAAAAAAAAAAATCAATATTCACGACGTCTTTGAACCCACTACATAATGCCAACTATATGGTAACCCACAGCCACTAGGACCACCTGTTTTACCATTTAGGTTTTTGGTTTAGAGGCTTTCTTCCGTGCAAAGCTGGGGGGGCGGAATTTTGTGCATTTGGTTGAGTATGAAAATGTGTTGTGGATTTTGGTTAGGTTTTGTTGGTTTTGTTTTTGTTTGTTTGTTTATGACGGGTAGGCTTGTATGTTTTTTTTTTTGGAGTCGGCGGAACGTTATTTAAAGTCTTACCATGTTCTATTTAATGCTCGACTCCCTGCAAATTGTGGTAAGCATCATCAGCCATAATTTCACTATGTCCATATGTCAGGTATCCTAATTCTTACAGGCTCCCGAGGTCTTATCTGCCTAAAGGCCACACAAATTGTTGTAAACTATCTTTAAAGTCATCTGTTTCTCATTTTTAGATGATATGTTTTTTATTGTTTGAGTTTTTTTAGACTTTAGTTTTTTTGGAGAACACTGACAATTGAACTAGATTTCTTAGTAGGCTAATTTGGGCATGAGTGGGTTGGGGGCCTTCGTGGCCACTAAACCAACAATTTACCCCAATGAACTTTTGCAACTTTAAAATTAGGATGGATCTTAATACAGCATGTAAATAATGGACTCCAGATCATAATTTCTCAAAGGCCAATAACTATGGACTTGGATCAAATACAACATTAGGTGCTTCTAAACGCCAGCAGGATACGTTTGTATATTAAACGGGTTTTAAAGAAATATTTTCTAATGTACTGAAATACAAAACATAAATACTCAAATTTCAACAATCACATCCAGTGAAAAAAAAAATGCTCCACAGTTCATAATGTGAAAAAAACAGAGGGGAGGCACTATGCACACATTTTTTTCATGTACACTCTGGATCCGTGAGATGTTTTGGAATATGCAATAAATTTTATTCCTTCGTTGAACACACCATTATTATATGTCAATGACAACTTGTCACTCTGTCCACCAGAGATGTAGAATAAGTAGATTTTATATACCTATTTTATGCACTTTATGTCCTCACCATGCTGTTTCAACAGCAGCTTGATTTTCACCAGTCGTCTTCAGACTTCCTCGGTTAGGCTGTGGACCAGATTAGTCTGACTTGGCTCTATCCTTAAGTCACTTTGTAGCCGGTTTCGGCAGTTTGCACTCCGGGTTATTGTACATTTGGCAGAGACCCCCCATTTTGCCACGTCCAAGTTTTACCCTTCCATGGCTGTTTGTCTTGAGATTATGCTTCGTTTTGCCATGTTACATTGGAAATGTTTACAATATGTACGGTACTTTTGCATTCATGTGTGCATCCTTGCAAACATTAATATGCATTTTTATGTTTCACATTCTTGGAGTGATTGGCATTCTTCCTGGCAGAGTGGACTTTCAGCCATGTTGATACAAAGTACTCGTTTCCACTGTGGAAAGAATGCATAATATTGCACAGCTTACCGGGCCAGATCTTCAAAAGATCTTTTGCTTGTGTTGTTGGGCTCTGATATTGAACATGTCATAGACCAAAGCCACGTTCATCATATAAGTGACACAAAACTCAAATCTCCATTCCTGAGCGTGTGCTGATGGCCACTGGACATTCCCATATTGTTTGTACACTTGGGCATATAATTGTTTGCCCTACAGATTTCGATACGTTGGCTACCTTCAGCGTATCTGGAAATATTGTACCACCAAAGGATGATCACAGAACTTGTGAAGTCCACAATTCTATTCCTAAATTTTTGGCTTTCCCACGATGTTACACACCAAGAAGCACGTGTGTTTCTGGTGTTGAAACTTAATATGCATCCTCAGGTGTGTATCTAAATATAACTCAGATGTTTGCCAAACTTAAATATATATCGAAGATTCAAAGACCTGAACATCATCATATGGGCTGTACCAAATTGTTTTAACAGGCATAGCTAATCCTAGCAAGTTATATAACAATTCTGGACTGTCAGCCTTCATAACAGCCCAGGGAAGAGAGACAGTTTTCTGTGATTTCATAGATGAATGCTTGCTATTGGAATCCAAACCTAAATGTACTTATCAACCAAGAACCAAAAGCACCAAAAGACCTTGCTGGGAGCAAGATGGTGTCGATTGTCTAGTCACTTCCCATAGTGAAACGAAGGTACTGTAGCAACATGGGCTGAAAGGGCCACTGTGCCGGAATATGAAGCCTATTATTACTCTATAAAAGACCACATATAAAAGCCTGATTAAGGTTTGCAAGATGTACACAGGAAACAAAGAACCTACATTCTTGGAAACATGTACCTGTAGGTCTAACGAAACTATAAACTTTATGCGTTTGGACACATTATTTATGTCCATTGTTGTTTCGTTTGGAAGAAAAAAAGGGAGAAGCTTGGCCAAGCCCTACCATGAACAACATCCCAGCATGTGAAACACGGGGGTGGCAGATCTTGTTCGTGGGCTTTGTTTTGCTAGCCATGGTTTTGGGACTGGTGCCACTTCACAAAATAGAGATGGATCATTGAGGAAAAGAAGATTAAGTGGCCTATACTGCAAGCATATTATACACAATAGTTAAAGCTTGGGCACATGAAAGGCCTGATCTTCCAAATGGCAATGACATGAAGCATACGCTGCCAAGCTGGTTTTCAGAGTGGCCTTCGCATGGAGATACACCATAGTCATATATTTTTTGGAGTGTCCTTTCACCAAAAGACCCCATGATCTCAATCTATTGAAAAATTTCAATGGGCCAAAGCTAAAAAGGCCAGTGTAACGGGCAAGGACGACCTCATACAAACCATGGCCTCCCATGTCACCAGTTCCTGTCAGGTGAGGAACTTGGGCCAACAATTCATACCAAATATTGTGAGAAGCCTTGTGGAAGGATATCCAAACACTTATTAACCACAAGTAATTCAGTTTAAGGGCAAGCCTAAACAAATACTATAAGGAAATGTTGCGAAACTTTTTGACTTTGACAGAAGGTAAATAAAATGCCTTATAATTCTCCCTCTCATTTTTTTCTGGATTTGGGAAAAAATATAAATAATTTTTTGGGAATCGTAATTGACCCCAAAACAGAGAAAGGGTTTTTTTTTCTGAAAAAAATTTTTATGTCCCCTAAAAGTGGAAAAACATGAATAAAGTATCTTTTTTTCAAAGTTTTAAGTAAAAATTCTGGTTTTTTTAACTTTCTAAGTCCAAAGTGTGTAAACACTGCTTTTAAATAAAAAAATTTTGGGGTTTTGGGTATAATTTCAGGCATCCCCCCGGGGTTTCCCAAAAGGGATAAAGGGGCTGGAAGGTTTTTTTTCTTAAAATTGAAATTTTTATGTTAAGGCCCAACAGGTAATTTTTTTAAATTTAATTCCAAACAAAAACCCTTTTTTTTTTTTTAGTTTTGGACAGTAAAAGGGAACAGTTTTTTCATTTTTTTTCTGTCTGTGTCCCCCCTTTTTTTAATAAGGAAAATTTTACCTAACGTTATAAAAAAAAAAAAAAAAATCTCCCCCGTGCACTGTGGGTTTCTTGCACTAAAGGGTTTTTCATGGGGCGTGACTTTTAGTGTTTGGGAAAATCAAACCCCCCGCCCCCAAAATCTCCGTTTTTTAACTAAGGGACCTATGTAATCCGGAAAAGATGTTAAAACGGGGGCTGCCTTTTATATAGAATTTTATAACTTAGCTGGGAGGAAGAAGACTGTTGTGGGAAATGTAGTTGTTTAAACAGCAAAATCTTCCCAAATGTAGCTCCCGCCCAATAGCCCCCAGTGAGGGGAAAGAAACCAAAATGGGGGATTTCTATGCAATAAGAAAGCAATTTTTTTAAAATAGTTTTACACACTGGGCTGTGACAAAGATTTACGGGTCCAAACTTTTTTTATCCCCCCACTTTCATGTTTTTCGGTTCCCCCCCGCAAAACCCTTTAAATAAGAAAAAATTAGTAAAATATGAAGGAAATATTTGCAGACAACTGGGTAAAACTAAAATTTACATACACCCGAAACCCCCCCACCTGCCCTTCTACCAAAAACCCTTAAAAGTTTTCTTTTTGCTCTACAAAACTGTGGTTTTTTAAAAACTAAAGCCTAACCCAATTTTTATTTTACTGGGTTTTCTGAGGCCCAAAGGAAAAAGAACAAAACCAAAGTGTAAAAAAACTTGGGAAAAACCAGCGGGAATTTGTAAAAAAACAATGTGCGCGTTTTTTTTTAGTCAAACCCCAGGGGGGACACTGACGCCCAAAAGGGGGTTTTTTTAGGCAAAAAGGGCCCTTGAACCCCGGCAAAAAAACATATACCCAAAATTTCCCCTGGTTTTTTTTTTGTTGGGTTATGGGGAGGACTTAAAAGACCCCCACCCCATTTCCCCGTCATAAAACCCTAGTTAAAAAAATATACAAAACATAAAGCCAAATCTATCCCAATTTTTTATGCATGCCCTTAAAAACATTTTCTTTTTAACACCTACTTTTCTCCCAATAAATCAGGCAAGGTCCCCCCTATAATTCATCCCCGACCGTTTTCCTTTTTTCCAACCCTCTGTATCCCCCTGCCCTTTACGCAAGCAAAACCTTTTTTTCTGCCCAAACTCCACCATTTTTGTGGCTTTCCCCCACTTTTCCCCCAAATGGGATAGCAAGAAAAACAAAACCCCTGCGCCTGCCCTGGGTTTCTCCACAAAAAATTTTTCTAGCCCCCCCGGAATGGGGAGACTTTTTCCCTTCTTAAAACTGGTTTAAAGGGTTCCCATAAAAACTTTAAATTTTAAATTTTTAATACTTTCGCCAAAAAATGCCCTTTGGGGTTTCAAATATACAATTTTAAGATGTAAAAAATTTTGATCCGCTTAAACAAAAATTTATAAAATCCTTTTTTTGTTAAATACTCTATCCATTAAATTTTTTTCTAGTGAACTTTATATGTTTTTTTGAGTATATTTTTCACGTACCGCCCAAAGTTGTGTTTTCCCCAAAGGGGGAAAACCCCTATTAGGGAAAAGCCAATTTTGGGACAAATTTTCCCCTTTTAAGGGGTTTGGAAAATTTTCTAGGAGAAAAGGAACCACCTATGGTTCAAATTTAAGGGTTTTGGGACCACAAATATGCCCTCCCAAAAAAATGTCCCCGCCAAAAATGAAACCCCCTTTCCCCAAATATTAATTTTTTTTGGAAGGAAAATTTTTTTATCAAATTTTTTAATCCCGGCAAAAAGGCGTAGAAAAAAAACAACCCCTTTTGGGGTAAACACTGCTCCATCTTTTACATTTTCACTGAATAACAAAACATTTTGTGGTTTTTAAACCCTTTTATTTACATTGCCCTTTTTACTAATTTTCCCCTGGTGTTCCCAAAAATTTTTTTTGCTCTTTTTGGGTTTTGGGCCCCTGCCCCCAGAAAACCCCCAAAACCCCCCGGCCCTTTTAAAGGGTGCAAGCTGCCCCACATTACTAAAATGGAAACATCAGGTGCATTGAAACATTCAAAGTGGTGAGTTTCCAAATTCCTTCTATGGGGTTTTTTTTTTTAACCTTTTAAATGGGACACTTAGGGCCGGTTTCCAAAAATCCCTCCTTTGGGGGGGTTTTCCCGTCCCGACCGAAACCCCTCTAATTTGGACCCTAAAACCCCACCCAAATGGGGGGCCCCCTCAGGTTTTTTTTGTCTTTTTAACAAAACCTCCAACACAGATGTGAACTTGGCAATCTAAGAAATTGGGTAAACTAATCCCGTGGGGTTTTATACTTTTTGGGGGATAAAAAGAACATCTTTAAAATTTCTGCCTCTAGTGTTACACCATCTGTGGTCTCTTAGTCTATGCCAGGGGTGTCAAACTCGTTTTCACCAGGGGCCACATCAGCCTCACGGCGTACCTTAAAGGGCCGACATAATTTTAGAACTGTGTAAATGGAACTTCTCCTTAAAGGGGTTGTCTCGCTACATTGATTCATCTCACCTCAGCCCTGTTTTCTTGGCTTCATTTTGAATTCAGGGGCATGTTTACTGGCTTCTACTAGGCTGCAGTAGAAGCCAGGTCTGTAGCTATAGCAACCAGTGCTGGCAGCCTATCAGGAGAGATTAAACAGGTCTGTAGCTATAGCAACCTGAGGAGCTGATGCAGCCCATACAAGAGGGGATATCTAGGAATAGGTAGGACACTGTTAATGGACACATATTGCAAAGTGACCTATGTTTTTGCAAGATCTTTAACATAAAAAGCAAATCCTTGTAGTGAGACAACCCCTTTAACTGTTACATTTGTACAGTATTGCTATTATAATTAGGCCTTTGAGGGGAACCAGGAAGAATATAGTGCCCCTCCATAGGTAGATAGGTACATATGACCCTTGTACATAAGTGGGTATAAAGCCCCCTGTAGATGACAGTTATATCTGCCCATATAAGTAGAAAGGTATTTTGCCCCCTGTAGCGTGGTAGTAATATGCCTCTTGCAGCCAGGTAATTGCCCCCTGTAGCCAGGTAATATGCCCTCTGTAGCCAGGTAATATGCCTCATATAGCCCACCTGTAGCCAGGGAGATGCCCCACATAGCCCCCCCCTGTAGCCATGGAGATGCCCCATATCCCCCCCAGTAGCCATGTAGATGCCCCATATAGCCCCCCTAATGATTATAAAATAAAATAAAAACTACTCACCTGGTGGACAGTGCAGCGCGGCCCGGTTCGGTCCAGTCCTGGAGCTGGTGTACGGTGTAAGCGGCGTGACATCACACCGCTTACGCCGTCACGCAGCTCCCAGGGATCTCCTCAGCGGCAGAGGCTGCCGAACGAGGAGACCCAGCGTCGCGTCATGTCAGGGGGCGTGAGAAAAGCGATGCATCATGCCCCCTGCAATGCCGTATGTATATACAGTGCTCACCGAGCACAGTGCATACAAAGGGAGAAAGTAGGAGGGAAACGATCCCTCCTGCCTTCTTCCTGTAGCAGCAGCTGCATCGAGCGTGCAACTGCTGACTGACTCTGCATGGCTGTGGTAAAACAGCCATGCGGAGTCAGATATCGCGGTGGGCCGGAAAACACAAGGCCGCGGGCCTTGTGTTTGACACCCGTGGTCAACGCCAACACTTGGCTCAATTTTGGCGCACAATGGTGCATTAGAAGCCCTACAACTCCTTTTGTCACTAAGCCACATCCCTTGTCCGACAAGGCATAAAATAGGGCTCATCTATCAAAACTGGCAATGGGTAACACGGTCTTTTTTTGCCCATAGCAATCAATCAAAGTTCATCTTTAATTTTTCCACCGCAGTTTAAAAAATTAAAACTGGCCTCTAGTGGTCTGGAAGGGCAACCAAAAACCATCTTATTGTTAGAGTATTGATAGATGAGGCCTAATGTGTCTAAAACATGTAAGAGTATATGATACTGAAAAAAGTAGGTGCCCTGGCACTCATGAAAATACCTCAATGAGGCAAGAATATGGTGCTAAAATAAGGTTTTATTCCAATAAAAACAAAATCGGTAAAAGAACGTAAACCTTCACACCAGATTTTACAGTAACTACTCAACGCCTGCACCGGCGCTACATTAGGAGACGTGTTACAAAAAATACCGGGAAAACCGTACATTTAAACTTAAGGCTTGTCTCTTATTGGTCCATTTATTCCTCCAAGCGCTACACGAGCGACGTGGAGCCATTATTTTCTATGAGAGACTTTGCGCCAATCAGAGACAAAGCAGTGCCTTTACACTATGTGCACAACTCTGAAAGGTGAGCGTGCTGTTCAGGATTATCTCATTTTTAATTATTAACGTACTTTTCACTATAAGCGCGCCCCCTCTATCTTTTTATATTTTTGCATACAACCTGTAAGAAATCTGGTATAAGGTTTGTATGCCTGTTTTTTTGGGTCAGATTGTGCCAGCGTCTCCAGCACATCTTGGATACCAATACATCAGAATACTCCTGTGAACAGGAATTATCGTGGAATCCTCACAGGATCTGAACACTCCTGTGATTTGGCATCATCACAGAACCTGCACAGGACCTAGCTAAGTATTTACTTATCAAATTGCCTTAATGGGATGCTATTATCTACACATTTTATACTGATAACTTTACAGCAACGAGATATCCCCTGAAGAACCCCATTCTGGTAGGGGGAAACGCGTCGGGAGTGCTGGAAGTAAATATAGTGTCTATAGTGTATATAAAATAATAAGGCTGATAAAAATTCACAGTACTTTATGCACACGGTAGTTATAGTACTTATTGTATGCATAAGAGACCCAGTCGGTCATACATAGTGGAGCCGCCCTTATCAGGGCGATGACCCCACAGACTGACAGGGCTCAGTGTATTGTATATCTAAGTGATTGGTTGGTTAGTCTATAGGGGCACACTGTTATATTTTTAACGTTGTCAAATAAAAGTTATATTTTAACAGGGATATATATAATTTGCAGTGATAGTAAGGGTACATATTCCCTGTCTTTACTCTATATGCTAGATTTGTGTCAGATTGTGCCAGCAGTAACTTTTCCCAGTATTCTCAGTTTCAAAAAAAGAGAAATAGGAGTCTGGTTAGAAGCACGTTACTGGCAGATATAATTAAGCTACTAAATTAAAATTGTGCTGAGATTTCCCAAATGAAAAAGAGTAGAAAGAGCTGTTTAAATGTTTCACTTTTTTTTTTACTTAGAACAGCTCACACTGCTGTATGTCCACATAAGTAAAAAGTAAAAGTGTGATTATTTGTGTGGGAATTTTTTGGGGGAGGAAAAGGGTCTCACATTGTCAGGCTGAATATTTGTTTTTAAATTAAAATACTAAACTTTACCACTAGGTGGGGCCATCACACATCAATAGATTTTAATCTTTTGCTCCAGAGAATTGATTGAAGTTCCATCATGGAAAAGTTTTGAACTTAAAACATTCCTTTTACCTGTACAGACATCGGGTACATGGTCAGGTAGCACACTCTTTACAGTGAGTGACAGATTTTGATTTATTCATTTTTTCTATGTTTTAGGACTTGTAGTTCCTAATCAAATCTATCATTAAAATTAGAATTTAAGTGAGCACAGGCTAAAGTGTAGTTTTAATTAGGAATTAAAATTAGCAATGCCCCAATATACAGAAAACCTCTTTCTAAAATTTTTTCATTTTAAAAGGTCAAAAACAGGGTTAAATTTTAAATGGGGACTAAAGCCCCGGGGGTCTGGGGGTTTCCTTTTCCCAAAACAGGGGCCAGATTTGTCCACTTTAGTGAAATGCAAAAAAAAACTGGTTTTTTATTAAAAAAAACACTTCCAAAACAAATTTGGGATTTATTTTTTTTTAAAACCCATTTTTTTCCCAAAGTGGAAAATTTTTTTCCTTTTAAAAAAAATTTTTTTTTTTTTAAGAAATTTTTTTTTTTTTTTTGGGAAAAACTGACAAAATTTTAAAAAATTCCATAAAAAAATTTTTGGGCCCTTTTTATAATGGCCCAGATAAATTTCCCAGAAAAAGGGGGGGAGGGGTTAACCAGGGTTAAAAGTAAAGTGGACGTTTTTTTTTCCCCCTTTGCCCCCGCACAGGGGTTCTGCCAAACACAAAAACGAAAACCTCCCGAATAGGGGTTTTCCAGAAGGGGAAAAAAAAGATAGCTAAGTTTCCCAGGCCCCCCACCCAGGGGTTTGTTTTAAAAAAACCATTTTCCAACTATTTTCCCCACCCCGTTACGGGGCCCAAAAAAGCTTTCGGGTTTTCCCGCGCCTCGGCGCCATCTTTTTCTATACAGCGTCTTGCAGAGAAAAAAAACAGTGGGGGCCGCAAACCCATCACGCACTAGGGCTCCCCTTCTCAGCCGTTTTCCCCCTGCCCCACTCCCTAAATCGTTTCCCAAGAAATCCGGGCTTATTCATTGCCGGGAAAACCCAAGGAGCCCCTTCCCTCCCTTTGTTTTTCCCAAGGGTTTTCGGTGTCCCCGCCGCAAGCCCCGAGAGGGGGAAACCCCAACTGAAAAACCACGCTCTGGATGCCGCCATTCTCCTGCGCCCAAACGCGGGAAAAAAAAGCCCGGGTTGCCCGGACCCAGCATCCCCGGGACCGACCGGGAACGGAGGGCCCCACCCCCGCCGTGGCTATGGAGGAACCCCCGGGCTGCTGATAAAAAATCGTCTCCCAAGTCCCCCCAGAGGAGTTTTTCGGGGCCGAGCGGTCATCCCGGGCCCCGGGTTTTAAAAAAATTTTGGGCCCCCGTTCTGTTCAAATAATGGGGCCCCCGACACCCCATGTTTGGGTTCCCCCCCGCCCCCAAAAGGGGCCGGGCCCAAAAAAGGCCCAGAGATACCCTGACTGCCCTCCCAGGGCCAATGGGGGAAAAATTTTCCCCCGCCCCTCCCGGGGCGCCATTTGGGAAACCCCTTTCAAAACCCTGGGAAACCTACCCAAGCCCCAAAACGGGCGGCGGTAAAAAAACCCGCAATAAACCCCAAGAAGCCATCCCCCCCTTTCCCCTCTCCTCCTTTAGCCACCACCCAAAATTGCGGGGGGGAACCCCGAACCCCGGGTCTACCCCCCCAGTATTTTCCACCCCCAAACAGGGGGAAGGGGTTTTGGAAATCCCAGCCCCTGAAAAATACCTAGATGGCTGGGCGGGCGGAGGCCCCAAAACGAAAAGGGAAACTTCCTCCCCCAAATTAGAGAGAATGGGGAAAAACCGTTCTGCAATCCTATATGAGGGGGCCCCCCCCCCTCTTTTTTCCCCCCCCGGGGTTTACCCCCGCCCCCTTTCCACTTTTTGTTGGGTGTTTACCCACGTATCAGGTCCTGGCCCCAAAACCCCCCGCAGAGGGTGACAAAATTGTTGCATTAACAGAACCCGGCGGGAAACGGGGCCCCCACCCACCAGGGGGAAAAACGACCCCCACATCATTTGGGCTGCAACGTTTTTTTTTAAAACCCTGCCATCCCTTTTAAAACCCCTGTTTGTGCAGCCCGACCCACAGGCCACCTAAACGGGGTGACCCCCCACCGGGGTCACGACCCAGCCCCCCATTTTGGGGGTCCCCCCCAAAGGGCTTCTGCGGGAAACAACCCCAAGCCCATGAAACCCCAACGAATTTACCCCTTTTTTGCCTTCTACTCAAATTTGGGAGATGGGGCTTTGGGGCTCCAAACCCCCCCCTTTTTCCTACCCTGGAGGGAAACTCCAGATCGATTTCCCCCCAAAGGATTTTCGATCGTTTTGGGGCCCCAAATTCCCCCGTCCCCTTTGGGGAAAGGGCCCGGGGGACCCCTTTGCCTGGTCCCCAAAAATCTACCTTTCCCCCGGACGCTGTCCCTTCCACGCCCTTGCCTCCCCCCTGGGGTTTTCCCCGGCCCCCCTTCCTTGGTCCCCCTTTTAAAAAAGACATTTAAAGGGAAATGGGCCCCGCCTTTAGCGGGGATGGAAAACAAGTTTTTAAACCCCGTAAAAGGGAACCGCAGTGACTTTTTCCCAAGGGAAAAAAAATTTCAGCCCCAGGGAAAAAGAAAAGAGACTCTGCAAATCTCACAATCCCCTGCCCTAAAGGCGTCAATGGCCGAGCGGGCTGAAAAGTCAGGTTTCCCCCTTTTAAAAAGGGAAAATTGAAAGACCTTTTGAAAAAAACCCCAACAACGGGAACAACAATCCTAACCCCAGTCTTCCCCGAATCCGGCCATAATTTGGGAAAACCGAAAATTTCCCAAATTTTACCAAAAACTTTCCCAAAAAACAAAAATGGGTTCCCCTCCACTCGGGCCTTTCATTGAATTTTGAACCCCCCACCCACAGGGCCCCCCGTGCAAAAGCCAAAAAACCCCCCGGGTGCCCCCGAGACGTTTAAACTGTAGGATACTCATTAAGCGGTTTAAGGAAGAAATAATGCGGGAAAAACCCCCCCCTCCCTGAAAACTAAACCAAATTTAAGGATGGGCCCCCCATCCCCGGGTTTTTCCCCGACCCTTCGAGACCCCACCTACGCAGGGGGCAGCATCAAAAACCCCCTTTTCTCTGGTTTTTACAACAAAAAGGAAATTTTTTAAAGTTTCCGATGGGGGTTTTTTTAAAATTTTTTCTCCCAAAGGCAAAAACAAGGACTCCCCCTTCTTGGGCCCCCAAAATTTTGCCTGCTTTACTTTTTTCCTCGCCCTTTACCGACCCTGGGGGCCCCCCCCTGAAAATAAAATCCCTGACTGGGAAAGCCCTGTCGGCCCCCTTCATCATCCTCCCCTCTCTCTCCCCGAGACTTCCCAATGCCCTTAAAAGAGACTCCCGAAGGGGGACCCCCCTCGCAGGCGAAAGAAAAAGATCTGGGGAACTCTGCGCCAGCCCGAGCGCCCCATCAAATAATTTTTCCCCCCCAAAATGACCCTTTGGGGGGAACTTCCCCTTTAAAATTTCTTGCCCCTAAAAAATGTCTTCCCTTCCCCGAGACTGCTTAAAATTTTTTTTAATGCTGAAAATTGGGGTTAAAGTAGGGTTTCTCCGGGTTTGTTCCCCCCAGGGCCTATTTTCCTCTCCATTTTAAAAAACACCTATTTTTATAGTCTTTTGCAACCTTAGTCCCCATATATAATAAAAAAAACCTGGGTTAAAAACCCTTTTAACACAAATTTTGTTTTATTTCGTAAAAAAATTTTTAAAGGCCCCGTTTTTTTTTTCCCTGAAAATTTCCAAAAGGGGAAAAGTTTGTGTTTTTTTTTTGTTTTTTTTTTTTTGTTTGTTTTTTCCCCCCTTTTCCCCCCCCATCATCCCTTCCCCCCTCCCTCCCTTTCCCAAATTCCCCTTTTTCCCCTTCCCCAATTTTTTTTTTTTTCATGCTTATAAATGCCATTTTTCTTGTTAAACCCCCCTGGGCCCCCCCCCTTGGGGCCCTTTGGTTTCCTTTTGGGTTTTAAATTTTAAAATTTAAATATGCTCGCTGTAGGGGGCGGTCATTGCGTCCCCCCCAAAGTCTTTTGGCCCCAAGGCCCTTTCCTTTGGGGGTGCTGCAGGGTGAAGTCCCTTTCTACTCCCATGTGTTTTTTTGGCCCTTTTTTTTTTGGCCCCTTTTTTGGGCCCCCCTTTTTTCTCCTCCTTTCCGTTCCCCCCCCAATCCCCGCAGACGGGGGGGGCCCCCCACCTCGATTTGGGTCTTACATAATGGTTTTTCCCGAAAAAATATCCCCCCCTCCCTTTAAACTTCCCCCCCATGGGATAATTCAGAATTTGGGATCCCCTTTAAAAATTTTGGGGTTTAAATTCCCGAAAAGAGGGTCGAAGGGCTTTATTCTCTCCAAAAAGAAAAAGTCATATTTGTATGCCTCCCCGGAGACGTTTTCTTTTGTTTTTCCCCTTTTGCAATCCCTTCACAATCGCTACTTCCCTGCCTGGGGGACCATTGGGGTTAAACCCCCTTTCAAAAAAAAAAGGGATTTTCTATATTTCCCCCCCCCATAAGTCTCTCCCGCTCAATGTTTTTTTGGGTGTTTTTTTCCAAAATGTTGGGGGGGTTTCTTTGTGAAGTGGGAGCCCTTTCAGGGACTTTATTTAAAACCTACTAATATCCCATGTCCCCCAAATTTCCCCCAGATTTAAATTTTTTTAGTCAAAGCCCCTGGGGTTTAATTTTCCGTCTTTTTTTAATCAAATATTCCTTTGGGGGGGTTTAATATGGGGGGGTTTTTTCCCCCCCTTTGATTTTTCCTCCTCCGGGGACACCTCAACCCCCCTTCCGGGCCTTAAAAAAGTTTTCAAAGGGAAATTGTTTTTGCCCAAACCCCCAAAAATTTCAACCCTCCCGTTTTTTTGGAAAATTTTTAAGCCATCCCCCCTTGGTAGGGGTTTAAACACTTTCCCCTCTTATCCACAACCCAAAAATACCCGCAAAAATTGATTTTCAATTTTTTCCCCAAACATTCCCTCCCCCTCCCCCGAGTTTTTTGACACCAGAAAAAGGTAATAATTACATTTGATCCCCGCTTCCCCCCATTTTTTGTTTATTTTTCTCTTCCCCCAACCCTTTGACGTTTCCCTTTACCTGGAGGCTGAATGAGTCCTTTTAAAAGCAAGACGGGTCTTTGTCTCCCCTGAACTCAAAAAAACCCCCGGCCCCCCGAAATTTTTTGCGGTTTTCCAACCCGGGGAAAACCTACATCCCCCCAAAGGGTTTAAAGGGAAGGGGTTTTGGTGTACTTTTAAATTGGGGTTCCCTTTTTAAAACACGGGGGGAGGTAAAAAAGGGAAACGGCTCTTAAAAATTAAAGTTCTCTCTTAAATAGGGTTGGGTGTATTTTAAAACCTTTCCCCCAAAGCCTTCCCGGGGCCGACGTGAATTTTAGGGAATCTGACCCAACTGCGCCATGACATTCTCCCGCTAAAGGAAAGCAAAAAATAAGGGGTACCGTTTAATTTTTTTTGTGCATTTACCCCAAAAGCCCCGGAAAAAACAAACCAAGCAAAAAATTTGGCTCGAGCCCCTTAAAAAGAAAAAAGGGGTTCTCTATTTATTTCCCCCAGGTCAAGATGCCGCGGGAGGGCAGCTTTTTAAAACAAAAAATTCTTTAAGTTTCCCAAAAAGTTATTTAAATTGTTTTAATCTCCCCCCCGAGGCGGTTTTGGAAAACTTAAACCCCCCCCGGTTTTTCCCCCCCCCTCCAGGAATTTTCTCCAGGAAAACGCTGCCCCCCCTCCGGGACCGCAAACATATCCCTTTCAAACACTTGAGGTTTCCCTTTTTCTTTGGGGGGGAGCTCCTTAGCAGTCCCCCCGCTCTTCCGGGTGGGGAAAGCCCCCGGGCCCCGGGTGGATATACCCGCGAGAAATTTATAAGGATATGCGGGAGGAAAACTTTTTGGGCCCCATTTTGAAAACCTTCAACACCCGGTTTTTGAGCTGTCAATTTTCCCTTTTTTAATTTTGCCCTTTCCCAAACCAATTTAACAGTGACCCCCAAGGTAGGGGAAGACCCCCCGTGGGGGCTGTCCCAAATTATTTGTTTTTCCCCCCATAAAAACTGACGCCAAAAATTTTTTGGGAAAATTGAAGCCCCCGAGGTGGGAAACCCCCTTAATTAAACAACTGATTCCTCCCCGGACCAAGTTTGGGTTTTTTTCCTGTGGGGGGCAAGGTCAACACATTTTTAAAAAAATTTTTTTATCATCCATCCAAAGCCCGCCGGGCCTTTCCCCCAATTTCCCCGTAGCTTTCCTTTTCCCCTAGACGGGGGAGAAAGGCCCCCTTTTTCCGTGTGGCTTGGCCCTTTCCCGGAAGGGGTCCTTTAAAAAACGGTAAAAGGACCCATTTCTTGTCCAAAAACCTCGCTTTTATAAAGGGTCCCCCCCCCGGCCCCGGGCCCAAATTTGTTTTTTAAACGGTTCTCCCCTCAGCTCCCCCTTTTTTTGTTGGCCAAAAAGGGACCCGGCCCGGGGTGTCCCCCTTTTTCCCCCCTCTTATAAGCCCTTGCTATAGAAAAAAATCTTTTTTAGGGAAAAATCCGCTTTAACGACTCGATTAACCCCGGGAAACCCCTATTGGACCGATGAAAGGTTTAAAAGCGCCCCGGTTTTTCAGATTACCTATTTTTTATATATTACTTTACCTTTTTCCTTTACCCCGGTTTTTTTGGGCCCTAAGAGATTTTTTTGGTTTTTTTAAGCAATCATAAAGTTAACATGTCCAAAAGTGTAAAACTCTTATCTAAATATTTTTCCCCTGGAAAATATTGGAAACGCTTAAAGGAAAAATAATTTTCCCTTTTCAGGGCCGGGAAAAAAACGGGTTAAATTAAACCCGGGGGTCCATAAACCCCTCAGATCTGAAAAAAAACCTTTGAACCTTTTTAATTTTTTGCCCCTTTTTCCTTTAATTGATTTCCGGGAGATCTCAAACCCAAATGGGAAACCGAGGGGCTTCTCCTTTGGGTCGGCCGAATTAAAAATTTTCTAAAAATGAATATTCTCCCCCGTTAAATTTATTTTATTTAAAACGTTTCCTCTCTTACTTTCACCCCAAAACTTTTCAGGCCCCAAAAACCGTCATCACCCGGTTTTTTGTGGGGGGGGGAGACACTTTCCCGGGGTTAAAAAAAAAGCCCCTCTTGATGCGAACCCCCGGGCTGGAGGGGGGCCTTTCAAATGGGCCAAACTTTCAAGGGGGTTACTCCTGCCCTTTTGTGGCTGGTTTTGAAAACCCCGGGGTGTTTTTATTTGGGTTAAAAGGATAAAAAGCCCGGGTTTTTGATAGGAAATCCACCCATATGGCCACCCGGGGGCAACCCCCGCCATGGGGTTTCCCAAATTTAAACCCTGCTGCCCAAAAACCTTTGTGTTTCTCTTCCCTTTAAAAACCCAAACCACCATCCGACCGTAGAGCCCCTTTTCCCCCTCAAAGAACCCTCCTTGTTCCCCCGGTGGCCCTCTAAAACCCCCTAACAGGAAAAAATCCTTTTTTTGACGGCTACGGTCCCCCGGCCTTTAGTGCCCCCGAGGAGTCCCGGAGTTCCCCGGGGCAAGGGGAGACCTTTGCGAGGGGACCCGGGTTTGTTCCTTTTCTCTGAATTTTTTGTTTTTAGAATCCCCCTCAAAAGATTTTTTCTAGATTAAATTTTTTTTCAAAAAAAAGAAGTCTTCACTTTCAAAAAAAACAAACACTATCCCCAAAAAAACCTTTTAAGCCCCTTTGAGACATGGGGTGGGTCCAGAGAGCCCACTTTCCCCCATCGGGATCTAAGGATTTAAAAAGGGTTTTTTTAAAAATGCCCCCCCTCGGAAACTATGAAACTTTCCTACCAGTCCCGAAAGGAAAGGGATCTATTTCCCGGACCCCCCCTGGATGAAGATGGAAATAAAAAATTTTTCCCCTTGGGTGCACAAAAAACCCTGTCCCGATTGGGAAATTCCCGGGGAAAAGAATTAAAAAAAATCCCCCCAAACCCCCCGGAAAAACGGGTTCCCCCCTTTCCCCGGGTTAAAACACCCTTTTAAACCCCGCAGTGGGCTGACCTTTTCTGGGGGGTGTTCCCCCAAAAAGACCCGGGGCTATAAACCCCCTTTGGTGGGGTTTTTCATCCCTCCAAAACCCCTTTTTGGGAAAACAAATCATTTTGTGGGTATTTTCATCTGTTATGCGGGCGAGCAGGGTTTCTAATGACCCAGCTGTCCCTATCCTTTTTTTTACATTTAATTGCCAGCCCGGATTTTTTAAAAACCCCGGGTTCGGGCCCCCTTTTAAAAGCTGCAAAAGGGTTTTTCCCAACTGTGGCTTTTCCGCGACATGCCCCCCCCACCAGGGATTGGTAAAGGAGGTTATCGGTGGTAGAAGGAAAGAGTTACGTAGCAAATCTTTAAAACGGGCAAAACGCTTTGCAACAGGAATGAGGGGGTTGGGGTTTCTGAAAGTCCCACACTAAAAAACCCCTTTGAAGGCCTGCTTGAACCCTGCGATGCGATCCTCTGACACTGTAGCCCTTTTTCACACACGTGGTCCCCTCCCCCCCCCCCCCCCCCCCTCCCTACCCTTGTCTTTCCGGTTAAAACATGTTCATTTGGGCCCCTCTGTTCGAAATGCTTATGTGGGTTTCGATTGACCTTTGTTTTTAAACATCGAGATATGATCATAGGACTACAACGGGTCAAAAAATTTTCCCCCTTCGCCTGGGGTCATGGAGGCATTTAAAAACCCCTACATCTCTATAATATCCGCCCAAACGCCCGGGACTGGCCCTCTTTTTCCCTACTAGTTTGTGGGTCCCCAAAAATTTGATACTGACTCAGCCCAAAAAAGGGGAAATCAGATACTTTCACTCCGTTGTGACTGTTTTTCCCTGATTTGGACGCATAAGTATCTTACCTAATCTCTCTTTAGCTATCTTTATCAGATCACGCAAAGTCACATATGTTGTCGCCTACCATTGTCATGTCATAATGTAATAATATTAATGTTCCTATGTTTGTGCTCTGAATGTTCCATGTTCATTATTTCATTAATAAAGACGCTTGTTGAATACGAAAAAAAAACTTCAGAACAGCAGTGCAGATTAATCTCACTTTGCTGTTGGTGCTGCTTACCTCTATATAGTTATTACAAATAGTAAGTAATGACATAATGATCGCTCTACTGTTCTCTCGACAGGGATTAGATAAGATTAGACTAGACCACTGGATACATGAAAGGAAAATAGGGTAACCTTTTTCTGTACTGGGGAGGTGATTTTTTGACATTTGTCAGGTCCAGCTGATAAACTTTCCCTTAGGCCGCAGCCGGCTTGGAAGAAGGACCATCAAGCAATGACCTTTGTGACAAACCTTTTCTTTCCTGTTGCATTCCATTTTATTGCAACCTACAATCGTGGCAACAATTTCCTTGAGCAAAAATAAAGAATCGAAGGCCCCCAAATTTTAAAGGGTATGTCTACACTGCAGTGGACAAAAAACGACCTGAAAATGAATTACTATAAACGTTCTGAAACTAAGTTTTTCTGTCCACGCCTGTCAAAAGAAGCTGAAAAAACGTTCGTTTTTTTTGGGGCGTTTTTCGTTTTTTGGAGTTTTTTTGAAGCGCTTTTCTTGCTTTTTAATGGATGCACAAATTAAAACCATTGGATGTAAACTCACCCTAAGGTGAGTTAACATGTTAAGTAGTCACTTCCTTTAGATCACTGTAGCCATTGTGAGCACATTGTCCTTTGTGTGCTGCTTGCTGCGTGCTACTGCTTTATTAAATTTTGCACCAGATTCTTGCACCAAAAATCCACAAAAACCCACATTATCTTTCCATATAGCAAGATAACTGTATTATCGTCAAAATCTGTAAAGAAAAGGATTTTAGCGCCAAAATCCCCCAAAACGCATTATTGCGCCAAATTCCATAAAAGAAATTTTTAGTGTCAGAAGCGAGATCAGTTTATTAGCGCCAACATTTTTAAATATATTGATCTTAGCCCCCAAATCCATCAAAAAACGGATTCTGGCGCGAAATCTGTAAAAAATTTATTTATTTGCGTCAAAAGCTAGATCACTTTATTAGCGGCAAAATCTGTAAAGATACGGATTTTAGCCCCAAAAGCCATAAAAAAAACGGATTCTGGCGCCGAAATCTGTAAAAAAAATATATTTTGGCGTCAGAAGCGAGATAACGTTATTAGCGCCAAAATCTGTAAAAAAAGATTATTTTAGTGCCAAAAAACATAAAAAAACGGATTCTTGCGCCAAAATCCGTAAAAAAAAACGTCTTTTTGGCGTCAGAAGCGAGATAACGTTATTAGCGCCAAAATCTGTAAAAAAAAAATATTTTAGTGCCAAAAAACGTAAAAAAACTGATTCTTGTGCCAAAATCCGTAAAAAAAACGTATTTTTGGCATCAGAGGCGAGATAACGTTATTAGCGCCAAATCTGTAAAAAAATTTATTTTAGTGCCAAAAAACGTAAAAAAAAACGATACTTGCGCCAAAATCTGTAAAAAAAACCTTATTTTTGGCGTCAGAGGTGAGATAACGTTATTAGTGCCAAAATCTGTAAAAAAGATTATTTTAGTGCAAAAAAACGTAAAAAAAAAAACGGATTTTTGCGCCAAAATCCGTAAAAAAACTAATTTTTGGCGTCCAAAGCGAGATAACGTTATTAGCGGCAAAATCTGTAAAAAAAAATATTATAGTGCCAAAAAACATTAAAAAAAAGAGAGTCTTGTGTCAAAATCCGTAAAAAAACTTATTTTTGGCATCAGAGGCGAGATAACGTTATTAGTGTCAAAATCTGTAAAAAAATTTATTTTAGTGCCAAAAAAATTTTAAAAAAGGATTCTTGCAGCAAAATCCATAAAAAAAAAACGTATTTTTGGCGTCAGAAGCGAGATAACTTTATTAGCACCAAAATGTGTTAAGAGGAGGATTTTAACACTAAAATCCATAAAAATACGGATTCTGGTACCAAAATCCATAAAAAAAACTTATTTTCAGCATCAATAGCAAGATAACGTTATTAGCACCAAAATTTTGGCATCAAAATCTGTATAAAAAAAAAAACAGATTCTGATGCCAAAATCTGTAAAAAAACGTATTTTTAGCGAAAAAAATATGAATTGCGCAAAAATCGTCAGCGACCAAAGCATGATCATTTTATTACAAAAGGTACAAAAAAAAAGGACACATAAGACACTTGTATGTAAATTTGATAATGAATAACCTTTGTTACACCCACTATAGGTGGGGCTTGGGTCTCCTGGGAGGGTTTTCATTGAAAAATCGCGGCAGAAAACGCACCAAAAAACGCGGCAAAAGACGTCCGGCGCTTTCCATAGACTCCTGTAGTAAATTTTCTGCCCTGTTCTGCCGTTTTTTAGAGCATGTTGCAAAATACGACCAGTAAAATAAACGAACAGAAAAAAGAAGCTCAGTGCAGACAGCAGGACGTTTTTTACAATAGAAGTCTATGGGAGAGGTTTACAGTCGTTTTTCTAGCGTTTTTAGAAAACGAAAAACGCTGAAAAAATGGACATTTTTCTGTGCAGTGTAGACATAGCCTAAGTTGCCGGCAGTATCTCCGGTCTCTGTTTACCAATCCCCAAAGACAGCATGTAACCACTGTAGCAAATCAGTGGCTTTAGCGGTCCCGTGACATTCCCCTGACATCAGAGGCATAACTTCAAGCTCTTGGGCCCTAGTGCAAAGAGTGAAATGGGGCCCCCCAGTTACCATGTGCCATTTACAATGCTGGTATTTTCTTATGGGGAAGGAGGGCTTTGGGGCCCCCTCAGGCTGCAGGGCCCGGTAGCGACTGCTACCTCTGCACCCCCTGTAGCTACGTCCCTGCCTGACATCCCGCTTATGCGCTGTTCACTTCCTG
Organism: Phyllomedusa bahiana; assembly: GCA_025379985.1. Lineage (NCBI taxonomy): Eukaryota > Metazoa > Chordata > Amphibia > Anura > Hylidae > Phyllomedusa > Phyllomedusa bahiana. The sequence goes on from JAODAL010012585.1 coordinate 58,474, forward strand.
AGTTGTGACATCAATGGAATAACATGTGACTGCTGAATGCTTTAAACCAATGGCTGATTTATGACCAGCTTCAGGTACCTAAAAATCAGTGATCATTTCTAAGGCCATGTTAACACCATGACTTCTGTTTAGAACAGCAATGAGGGATCCAATTACAAACACATAACAGCCAATATTGATGGACTGCCTTGACATTTAGAGAGGTTCCAATACAGGAGTGTTTATTTAAGTTAATAATAAGTTTTAACTTTTAGAGCTTTGTGCACTACAGATTATAAACCTCTTGAACTCATAGCACCATAACCGAAATAGCTAGGAATAGCAGAGAAGATAAGTCAATCACTGCTGTACAACCACCCACAGCCTAATCAGGAAGTGTACATCTAAAGCTGGCTGTGGGTCCGTGAAACTGCATAGTGAGAAAACCTCCTTTAAAAAAAAAGTGTGTTCTCTTTGTTTGAGTCTTAATCACATGTACTGTATACAACGGAAGGATTTCATTACATAAACCTCTCATAGTGACATATATTGCCAGTAGGCTGCCATTTTACTGTATCCCATGCATAGTTTACTGTACTATTCTACACCGCAAAAAAAAAAAAAAAAACTAAAAAAGTGACATGTTGTCTTTTATTTGGCATAAGGTAAATGAAAGGGGGCCTAAGGATATGTTCTGTGAATACACTGGGGGGCTGGGAACATAGAAGGAAACTTAATAAGACTGGTGTTAAAAATGCCTTAAAGGGGTTGTCTCGCTACAAAGAATAGCTTTCAAATTGTAGGGATCACAAAATAAAGACATTTTCCAAATATATTGCTTTGTTCCTCTGTTTTCTCTAAGGAGATACAAGTGAATTTATGACCTCCCTGGCTATTTCAGTTCCCTCAGTAACTGACCTATAAACAATTCTCCCCCTGCTGTTTGTTCAATGAGATAACAGTGAGTGAAGTCATCACACAGGTTGCAGCAGTGTCAGTGCTGCTGAGCAGTAAAAAGCTTGATTTATGTAAAATAAACAGAACTGTAATTAGTGGCTTTGTTTTGGGGATCAGTAAACTTCTGACAGCAGTGAAAGTTCTAGCTAATTGATCTAATTGCAATGAAAGCACGAGCAAGAGCTGTATGCAAATGAGTCAGTCTGAACCAGGAAGTGACAGAGTATTTCATTCATGCATTCTGTGAAACTCTGTAGAGAGACAACTCCTTTAATGAAAAGTGCACAGGAGTAAGATGCAGCAAAAATATTAATATATTTGTCATTTGAAAATGACCTTTTTATAATAAACATTTTTAAAGAATTTATTATTAGGGTATGTTCATACAGTATAACTGCAGTGCATATTTCGACAAACAATTGCGCTGCAATACGCACTGCAATTACGGTAATTCATGGCTCTCATTGAAATTCTCACTGAATTACAAAAGTTTTCCCACATACAAAGAAGTAAAAGCTAAAAGTTACAAATAAAAAGTGAGTAAATGATGTGAGGATGGGTTTTTCATTCATGAACTGCACAGCGATAAGGACACAGGATGTTATCTAACATCTAAGCAGCCGGTTTTTCTGGTATGTACGTTATGACAAAGTGACGAGACAGGATGGCTTTACAGTAAAATGCAATATGTAATTAGGTCAGGTAGTTAAAATATTACATGAATGACCCTGAATGGCATGTACACAACCTTATGTGAGAGGCAAACAACAGATACATTTGCAGGAAATCTCTGAATATCAGGCTTGTTGTTACCATTAATGGGGTGTTCCCGTGAAGCCACTTGCTGCTAAGAGGTCGGTTTATAGCTAGATGTAAAAAGGCCTCAGTGAATCAGGAGACGGCGGCGCGTGCGCAGTTCTCAGACATTCATTCCCATGGAACTTCCTAATACAGCTGAGAACAGTTACTCAGCTATATTCAGATTTCCTATAGAAACGATTAGGAGAGAACTGTACGAGGCCGTCTCCCCATTCACTGAAGCCTCTGTAGCTAGCTATGAGTCGACCTCTTAGCAGCAAGTAGCTTTGTGGGAACACCCATTTAAAGGGAACCTGGCAGCTACTTTATGCTGCTCGAACCATTGGCAGCATAAAATAGGTGAAGTTCATTCAGTCCCATCCAAGTGGGTTTTACCCTAAAACACTGTGACATTTCAGCTTAAATACCCGGTAGAGTTAGGTCAGGTGCGAAACCAAGAGAAGTCAGAGAGGCGAGTTTGTTATGCGGCTTCTCCCTGCCCCTCAACCTGACAGCTCTTTCCCTATAGGCAATCATGGGGGAGAACAGTCAGTGACGCTAAGGCCACGTTCACACGGCTTAAAATTGGACGTATTTCAGTCTGTAATTACGTGCCGTACTGCGCAAATTACGGGCTGGAATACGTCCCAGTCATTACGGTAATCCAAAGTTCTCATAGAGAACTATGGAATACGTCTCCTCCCCCTGCTCGGCGAATACGCCGCGGGTGGAGATAAGTGACATGTCATTTACTAGCGGCGAATACGCACCACTAGTAATGATAGTCTATGGGCCGGCGAGATGCCGGCTCCCGCCCCCGTCCACACGGCGTAATTGCGGGGCGCAATTACGCCCCGCAATTAAGCTGTGTGAACATAGCCTAAGAGGGCAGGGAAAAGCCACATATTGGACTCACCCCTTCCAACCACGGCAGAATCTCTGTGTACCTGACCTAACTTCACTGGGTGTTTCAGGATAAAACTCACATGGTTTGTTCAGCCTAAGGTAGATGACAGGTTCCCTTTAAAACACTTGTATTAACCTATCCTACCCCGTGTAACTATTGGAACCCATGATGACTTCCTGGCACAAATTATACTAGGCTTCTTTAACTCCTTAACGACCGCCCGCCGTCTTTTGGCGTTGGGCGGTGCAGGTCGTTCATCTGCAGCAGCGTCTTTTGGCGTCGCTGCAGACATCGGGGTTTGCTGCTCCCGGCCCCACAGCAGCGTTGAGAACAGAGCTGTACTTCACAGCCCTGTTCCCACTACAGCCTCTGCAACCTCCGCTCTCCGATGCTTAACCCTTTGATTGCCGTGGTTTGTGACCACAGCATAATCAAAGGGCTTTCCCCTGCTCTGTTGAGTGATCGGGACTCCCGGTGACCCGAAAGAGCCGGGTTAATGGCTGCACAGTCAGCCCTGGGGACCTAGAGTAGCCCCATGGCTGTCTGTGGAGGAAGCCAGCGATCAGAGCAGAATGTGGGCTGCTCTGACTGCTGCTTGTGTCAAAATGACACAGATTATAATGTATTAGCATATATGAATATGCTAATATATTATTAAGTGTAAAAAAAAAAAAAATGTAACAGTTATCCCTTCATGGAATTTAAAAAAAAAACCTTAATAAAAAATAATTGTGCATACATTATACAAAAAAACCTGCACATATTAGATATTAGAATTCATCTAACAAGTTATTAAGTGTGAAATGTGAATGATGTAAAAAAAGAAGTAAAAAAAAAACAAAAAAAATTGAAAAAAATTACAAACATACAACTTCTCCTGAATAAAACGAGGCCTCATACAACTGCGTCACTAAAAAAATAAAAAAGTTATGACTGTTGAAACGCAAGGAAGCAAAAACTAAAAAAAATGTGCTGGTCATTCACTACTTTTCAGGTGTTTGGCTTAAGGGGTTAAAGATATTCTATTTTCTTGAGGAATAATCTCGGCGTGTGATAATATGCCCAATATTACATCACCAATTACAAACATTAGTCTGCTGTAATAAGGGGGTTAAAGTCTGTTTGAATTGTCTGTTAAGTGCTCCTAATGCTCAAAGGTGGCTCGGGGAACGGTGCTGGGACCATCTCAAGCAGGTATTCGCTGTAGCGTGAAGATACTTTTTCTATAATAAAATATTTTTATTGTGCAAGGCTACTACATAACACCTTAAAGGGGTTGTCCCATCTAGCTGTTTTTACTCTTGACAACCTCTCAAGCTACCGCTTTCTATGCAAACTGTGGACAGGTCTACAGCAGTGACTGACGTTTCAGCTCTGTTACCTCCTGTTCCTAGTTGTGCCTGTCAGATGGACATTGGTGCTGTAGGGGTTGTGAAAAACTGAAACAGTCCAAGCAGGAAGTCTGGCTATAAATTTGTCATGAGAGGAAGCTTCTTGTAAGAGACGAAAAAACTTACATGTTCCAAAAACATACTGTTAGCTGCTGACTGACTCTTGTTATCTTTGATGTACTAGTGCATCTCAAAAAATGTTAATATCACTGAAAATATAATGGATATCAATAATTTAAGTAAAACAAAGAAACCCATATATTGTATAGACTTATTACAGTGTGAATTACTAGGTTTAATATAATACATTTGTGAGCCCTATACCAAATAAAAGAACCCCTTGAATTTTCAATGATATTCTAATTTTTGAGATGCACTAGTAAATACTCAGCTAGGTGCTCTGCAGACCTGACAGGATGGCACAAGGCTTCTCTCTGGTCTAAAGGGTAAACAATTTTCTCTGTAAAAAGATAAGATCAGAGAGTGAGAAGCAGGCTCTTTAAGGGCCGTTCACACGGCACAGGACAAATACCGGCCGGTTTGCCGGCCGGTATTTGTCCTGTTTTGCGGCCGTCCTCATGGCCGCGGGGGGGACGGCTTTTCTCCGCGATGAGCGGAGAACAGCCCTCCCCCCTTCCATAGACATGCACAGATTCCGTCTGGAAACCGGACGGAAGATTGTGCATGTACAATGTTTTGCTGCCGGTCCGCCGGCGACAAAACAGTCAGGCGGAAAACCCGTGCAGTAGGGACTGCTGCACGGGTTTTCCATAGAACACAATTGTGCTAATTTTCGGCCGGTTTTTCAGGCGGTCTGAAAAACCGCAAACCGCCTGAAAAACCGGCCGAAAACCCGTGCAGTGTGGACATGCCCTTACTGTTGATAAGTCAAAGCAAGCATCCCCAGCCACTACTAGAGCAAAAGCACAGGTAAACAGGTCAGGTGATAAGAACTGCTCTAACTATAAAAACAAGCAATATCAGAACATTTGCCTACATGTTTAAAGTTAATCAATGAAATGGACTACTAATGACTACCTGCTGTCTTTTGACATTGCTACAGTAGAGAGGAGTTAGTAGCTTCATGTTGTCTGCGGTTCTAAGAACAAGGATGTGATCAACAGTTCTGTTCATAACCACTTACCCACATATTACACAACCATATGTCATAATGTTAGAAAAGGAGTATGAAGCAGGCTAACTTGCCGAGTCTGTTCCATATGTGGCAGATAATGACTCTTAGTTTAAAGGGGTTGTCTCATTACAAGGATTGCTTTTTATGTTAAAGATCTTGCAAAAACAAGTTACTTTGCAATATATATCCATTAACAGTGTCCTACCTATTCCTAGATATCCCATCTTATATGGACTGCATTACCTACTCAGGTCGCTATAGCTACAGAACTGTTTGATCTATCCTGATAGGCTGCCAGCGCTGGTCACTATAGCTACAGACCTGGCTTCTACTGCAGCCTACTGGAAGCCCCTGAATTCAAAATGAAACCAAGAAAACAGGACTGAGGTAAGATGAATCAATGTAGTGAGACAACCCCTTTAAGCTAACTAAATCCCTTAGGGGGCTTTCACACAGTGCAGTTTTGGTGCAGTTTTAACTGCGCTCCAATTAAACTGCCTTTATTACCAGCAAGCTTCTTTCACTTATCTAAACTGTTTGGAAAGTGAGTAATCAATTCGGGGGTGTGTAATCCACAAGACTTCACGGCCTCGTACACCCGGTTTATTCTGCCGCGGTTGGGCGCCGTCCGGCGCGCCGTTTTTGCGCTGCAGTCCGGCGCCAATCCGCGGCACCAATTACGGTAATCCACTGCTCTCATAGAGAACAGTGGATTCCGTTGCTCCTCCCCGCTCGGCGAATCCGCCGCGGGGGGAGAAAGTGACATGCACATTATTTACGGCGCGGACGCGCCGTAAACAATTTATTGTCAAGGGGGCCGGGAGCGGCGCCCCCGCCGCGCTCCGGCCGTGCCCCCGTCTCGCCCCTTATTCACGGCGGATTTGTGAGCTCAATACGGCTCACAAATCCGTCGGGAATAAGCCGTGTGAACACGGCCCAAAACACAGTCATTGATTACTTACCTGAAACACCTTTCTGAAAAATTTAGACAACAGAAAGAAGCTTGCTGGTAATAAAGGCAGTTTAATTGGAGCACAGTTAAAACTGCACCAAAACTGCGCTGTGTGAGGCCATGTTCACACGGATTAATTGCGGGGCGTAGCAATTACGCCGTGTGGACGGGGGCGGGAGCGGGGGGCCGGCACCTCGCCGGCCCATAGAATATCATTACTAGCGGCACATATACGCCGCTAGTAATTCACATGTTACTTATCTCCCCCCGCGACGGATTCTCCAAGCGGGGAGAGGAGACGTAACCCATAGTTCTCTATGAGAACTGTGGATTACCGTAATGACTGGGACGTATTTCAGCCTGTAATTCGCACAGTTACGCCGCGAATTACGGGCTGAAATACGTGCCCAAATAAGCCGTGTTAACATGGCCTGAAAGCACCCTTAAAGCATCTAAGGGATTGAAAAATGATGCTGTGCATGGTTTACAACCAGTTGCCATTGTAGCCAGGAGCCTAATGAAATCCTCCACGGCTGCCCTATTACTTCTTCTAGTACACCCTGCCCAAGTATGATTATTTTCTCTCCTTTAACCACTTACCGACAATGGACCTATGAGTACGTCCTATTGTTAGTAAGAAGTTATGGAGTGGACGCACTCCCTTGGTTCGCCCCATAGGCAGCAGGTGCTGGCTGTTACCGTAATTACAGCTGACATCTGCCACCACAGGCAGGGATAGGCGACGACTCCAATCCCTGCCATTTAACCCTTTACACGCTGAGGTGATCGGGACTGCAGCATCTAAATGATTGCGAAATGGTTCCATGTTCTAATAAAGGTTTGTGTAGCTGCTATATTGTTGCTCCTAGTAATAGGAACACCACGTTTTTAAGGTGCTAAAACCCTATATGTTTGATACCCTCAGAATCGTACCTACCTGCAGAATACAGGTAACATGTCCATTATACCCAGCAAAGAACTTCATAAAACGAAATCCCTGCAAAAATGGCAACCAATACAATGCAAAAAAAAAGGCTTGGTTGTTAAGGGGGTTAAAGGGGTTGTCTCATTACAAGGATTGCTTTTTATGTTAAAGATCTTTCAAAAACAAGTCACTTTGCAATATATGTCCATTAACAGTCTCCTACCTATTCTGAGATATTTCCTCTTGTATGGGCTGCATTAGCTCCTCAGGTCGCTATAGCTACAGACCTGTTTGATCTCTCCTGATAGGCTGCCAGCACTGGTTGCTATAGTTACAGACCTGGCTTCTACTGCAGCCTAGTAGAAGCCAGTAAACACACGCCTGAATTCAAAATGAAACCAAGAAAACCGGACTGAGGTAAGAGGAATCGATGTAGTGAGACAACCCCTTTAAGTTAATATACTGTCTTTGGTGGTCAAAACAGGTTGTTTTTTTTCATTCTGCTTAGTGCCTTATATTGGTATACAGTCTATAGTCTCAGTCTATATTGACATTATTCAGTTTCATATAGTCTTACCGTATATACTCGAGTATAAGCCGAGTTTTTAAGCCCAAAAAATGAGCTGAAAAACTCTACCTCGGGCGCTGCGATGGCCCGAGCGCCGGCAGGGACACTTCTGCTACATGCGACTCCTCAGGGAGCGCATATAGTAGAATGCTGAGTACAGCTGACAGTGACGGGCGGCAGCAAGCAGACTCGCGGCCGCCCGGAGTTTCCGGCACAGGCAGCGTGTGTCATCACGCTGTGTGCGCGGCCTGATGACATCACCCGCCTGTGCCGAGAAGATGGAGGACAGCGCGCAGGAGGCCGGACAGCGAGGAGGCGGAGCGGCAAGGGAGTCAGGTAAGTGTTTGTTTGTTTTTTTATTACCTGCCTATACCTAGCCTATGCCTGCCTATACCAGTCTATACCTAGCCTATACCTGCTTATACCAGCCTATACCTGACATTACCTGCCTATAACCTGCCTATTACCTGCCTATACCAGCCTATACCAGCCTATACCTGCCAATACCAGCCTATACCTGCCTATTACCTGCCTAGACCTGCCTATACCAGCCTATACCAGCCTATTACCTGCCTCTACCTAGTCTATACCTGCCTATACCTGCCTATACCAGACTATACCTGCCTATTACCAGCCTATACCTAGCCTATACCTGCCTATACCTGCCTATACCAAGCCTATACTAGCCTATACCTAGCCTATACCCTACCTATACCTACCTACTGTATACCAAGCCTATACCTGCCTATACCCAGCCTAAACCTAGCCTATACCTAGCCTATACCTAGCCTATACCCAGCCTATACCCAGCCTATACCTGCCTATACCCTACCTACTAGAACATATACCTGCCTATAACCTGCCTATTACCTGCATATAAGGACATATAATTGTCTATGGGGGACATAAACCTGCCTATAACTGCCTATGGGAATATACTGCCATAACTGCCTGTGGGTACATATACCTGCCTATAACTGCCTCTGGGGACATATACCTGCCTATAACTGCCTGTGGGGGACATTAAACTGTCCTATTACCTGCCTATGGGGGACATATATCTGCCTATGGGGGACATATATGATGGGGACATTAAAGCCTGGGACATAAATGCTATGTAATTTTATTGGTATCCATTTTTATTTTTGATATTTACCAGTAGCCGCTGCATTTTCCACCCTAGACTTATACTCGAGTCAATAAGCTTTCCCCGTTTTTTGTGGCAAAAGTAGGCTTATACTCGGGTCGGCTTATACTCGAGTATATACGGTATTTGTTTTATTGTTGATTTAACCAAAAACCACTAAGGGTATGTTCGCGTGGCGTTTTTGGATCCTATTTTGGATCCGTGTTGGATCCAAAAATCGCATCCAAAAACGCACCGTCAATCGGATCCAAAACGCATCCAACACACAGGTGCGTGTTTGGATGCGTTTTGGCTCAAGCAGGATCCCTATAGTTTTTAATAGGGCGCCTGCCAGGGCTGTGGAGTCGGAGTCGTGGAGTTCGAGTCGGAGTCGGTGCCTATTTTGCAGGAGTCGGAGTCGTCATAAAAGGGACCAACTCCAACTCCCAAAATATATAATTAGTTGGTCCAGTTAGTTCGATGCAGTGCAAAGAGCAAGAGGAATTGGGTCCGGCCAGTGCTACTGCTCCCATATCTTCAGCCTTATCACATGAGGAGTGTAATTGATGACATGGAGCAGGCAAAGCGCTGCCCCAGGGGGAAATATTCTGCTCCCATGGCAAACAGATTTCAGCAAAATTTTTCACCTGCTTTCAAAGAAGTAGAGGAGTTCAACCATTCATCAGGACCGACTGTGGCTGAGGCAATTCCTTTATACCCTGACATTGTTAGAGATGTTGCCCCTGTGGTCACCGCTTTCCCCCCAAGTTAGTGTAGAGAGGCTTTATACATGAGGCTACTGTAATTTTATATACAGTCATCTTACCTATCTACATAAATTTGACTTGCAAGTTTTTAGCATCTGCTTAGTTCTGCAGATTCTTTCCTGTAACTGCATTGTTACTGTTCTGCTCCTAAAAATCAAAATTTTAATTTGTATTATTTTGTTAGTATTTGGTAAATCCACCTTTTGGTTTTCAATACTGCCTGAATCCTTCTGGGCTCTGAATTAGATTCCAGCATGTCTTGACTAAAATCAGATCCCAGGTCTCTTCTCCACATTCCCAATGTTGGTGCAGACTGGACTTAGATACAAATACACCTTCCTTTACTGCTCATCCCACCTCTTTCTCCCACAGAAACCCTGCTAACCTGCGTAATATTTGTTGTACGTTTTTTCCTCTCCCATTTAAATGTGCTTTGTGGAACGCCCGATCCGTCTGTAATAAACTCACTGCTGTCCATGACCTGTTCCTTTCTAACTCCCTCAATCTCCTAGCTCTCACAGAAACTTGGCTCCAGCAATCAGACACCGCATCCCTTGCTGCCCTCACCTACGGCGGCCTACACTTCACCCACACCCCCAGACCTGACAGGCCGGGTGGAGGAGTTGGCATACTTCTCGCTCCACATTGCACCTACCAGGTCATTCCCCCTGTACCCTCACTCACTTTCCCCTCCTTTGAGGTCCACACCCTCAGACTCTTTCGGCCATTTTCCATCAGAGTCGCAGTTGTCTACAGACCCCCCGGCTCACCCCGCCAGTTTCTGGATCATTTTGCTGCCTGGCTTCCTCATTTCCTCTCGACTGAAATACCCACACTCATCATGGGCGATTTCAACATCCCCATTGACAACCCTATGTCTCCTTCCGCCTCTCAGTTTCTTTCACTAACCTCTTCTCTTGGCCTCTCGCAGTTTCCTGACTCTCCAACTCACAAGGATGGGAACTCTCTTGATCTGGTCTTCTGTCGCCTCTGCTCAATTTCTAATCTTACCAACTCTCTTTATGAACTCTCGGATCATAACCTTATCTCTTTTACTATCCACAACTTTCAGCCTTCTCTCGACACACCAACCCCTTAGCCCATTCCGAAATCTCCGCTCTATCAACACTCAGGAGCTCACAGACACCATACAGTCCTCACTGCCCCCCAATCTCCTCTCTCTCCTGTCCTGACCTGGCTGTCAAACGTTACAATGAAACTCTCACAACCACCCTGGACATATTGGCACCACTCAGACACCGCACCACCAGAGTCAGACGCCGGCAGCCTTGGCACACGCCTCAGACTCGCCATCTACAGCTCTGCTCTTCAACTCTACCCACAAGTGTTCAAAAGATCAAAACATTGTTACCCTTTTGCTTGTTAGTGTCTGTTCTACCTAAATAGTTTGATTATTGTATCATAAGGTGATAAACAGCCTGATGTTACCATTTTACTACAGTAAAGTTATCACTTAACCCCTTACCGCTGGAGCCAGTTTTGGTCTCTCTGACAGAGCCCCATTTTTAAAATTTGGCATGTGTCACTTTATGTGAGAATAACTTTTTGACACTTTAACCTATCCATGTGATTCAGAGATTGTTTTCTCGTGACACATTGTGCTTTAAGATAGTAAGAAATTTTGGTCCATAAAATGCTTGTTTATTTGTGAAAAATATCAAAGTATCGTGAAAAATTTGAAAAATTACCAATTTCAAACTTCAAAAATTTCTGCATGTAAGACAGATAGTTATTCCACTCAAAATAGTTTATAACTAGCATCTACCATATGTCTGCTGTAGTTTGGCATCATTTTTTAAATGTCTTTTTTTTTTTTACGACATTAGGGGGCTTAGAAATTTAGTAGTAATTTTCACATTTTCAAGAAAATTTGCAATATACATTTTTTTAGGGACCCGTCTAGTTCTAACGTGACTTTGATTGACCTGTATGTTAGATAGCCCCATAAATGACCTCACCTAAGAAACTACACCCCTTAAAGTATTCAAAACAGCACATAGGAAGTTTATTAACCCATTAAGTGTTTCACAGGAATTAAAGCAAAGTGGAAGTGAAATTTCAAAATTTCTTTTTTGCAGATTTTAAATTTTTATACATTATTCACAAGAATACGGTAAATGTGATCAGGGAAATGCAACTTAATATTGATTTCCCAGATTCTGGCGTTTTCAGAGATATCCCATATGTGGCCCTAGTGCACTATTTGGCTCAACCACAAGCCCCAGAATAGGAGGAGCACCTACTGGACTCTGGGGTCTCATTTTCATTACGATTTTATTTAGGCGCCATTTCAGGTTTGCGGACACCCTAAGGTGCTAAAACTTAATAAATGCCCCTAAAAAGACCCCATATTGGAAACTACACCCCTTAAGGAATATATACAGGGGTGTAGTGAGTATATCGACCCCACAGGTGTTTCACAAAAATTTTTAGCGTTAGGCTGTGAAAATGAAATACATTTTTTTTCCAATAATCTGCAATTTTAGCTGAAAATGTTTAATTTTTACAAGGCATCCTGGTAAAAAAGGACCCAAAACTTTGTTACGCAATTTCTTCCAAGTTCGGCAATACCCTACATGTGGGTGTAAACTGCTGTTTGGGCGCATGGCAGGGCGTATAAGGGAGGGAGTGTTACTTGGCTTTTGGAACGCAGATTTTGGTGGGGCCATGTCGCATTTACAAAGCCCCCAAAGTACCAGAACAGGTGAAACCTTCCAGAAGCCACCCCATTTGGATTCAGCACGCCTCATAGATATCATCTAGGGGTGTATTGTGCATTTAGGGTGCACAGGTTTTCCAAATTATTTTTTTTTTTGCATTGGGCTATAAAAATGAGGGGAAAACGCAATTCCACCATTGTTTTTTGGGCTTCAATTTTACAGCGTTCGCTGTGCAGTATAAATAACAGGATATCTTTACTATGGGGTCGGTACAATTGCAATGATATAGATTTTATATATTTTTTATGTTTTATTACTTTTACACAATAGAAATAGGTCTATAAAAAAATTGCGTTTTTATGTTGTCCTGGTCTGATAGCCATAACATTTTCAGTTTTCTGTATACGGAGCTGATTATGGGCTTGTTTTTTGTGGGATGAGTTGACGTTTTTATTAGTACCAATATGGGGGGCATATGCCGCTTTGATCACTTTTTATTAAGGTTTTTGTGAGGCATTTTGAACAAAATACAACATTCCTGGTAGTGTTTTTTATTTTTATTTTTTACTGCGGTCACCGTGCAGTATAGCTGACATGTTAGTATTACTCAGCAGGTCGATATACGATTACAGCGATACCCAATTTGTATTTTTTTTATGTTTTACTGCTTTTACACAATAAAAACACTTTTATTCAAAAAGGAAAACACGTTTTTGCATCGCCATAGTCTGAGAGCCATAACTTTTTAATTTTCTGTGTACGGAGCTGTGTAGGGGCTTGTTTTTTTGAGGGAAGAGTTGATGTTTTTATTGGTATCATTTTGAGGGGACAAGACTTTTTGATCAGTGGTAAATCCGTTTTTTGGAAGGCAGGGTGAAGAAAATACTGCAATCCTAGTAGTGTTTTTTATTTTTATTTTTAACAGCGCTCACCGTGCAGTATCCATGACCAGTTAGCTTTACTCTCTGGGTCGATACAATTATGGCGATACCCTATTTCTAGAGTTTTTTTTAATTTGGAAGCACTTTAAAAAAAAAAAAGTGTTTTTATTGTGTTAAATATTATTTATGCATCGCTGTCTTCTGAGAGCAATAACTTTTTTATTTTTCTATATACAGAGACGTGTAAGGACTTTTGTTTTGCGGGATGAACTGACGTTTTAATTGGTACAACTTTGGCGTTTATATGAGTTTTTGATCACTTTTTATTCCATTTTATGTGCTGCAGGATGTACAAAAATCGCAATTCTGTGACTGTTTTTTGTTTTTATTTTTTACGGCGTTCACCGTACGGGTTAGTTATCATGACAGATTTATAGGGTAGGTCATTACGCATGCGGCGATACCAAATATGTATACTTTCTTTATTATTTATCTTTTTTGGGGTGATTGGAGTTTGTAAAGGGGAAAAGGGCAGCGTACATGTTTTCATTTTATTTTTTGTGTTCGTGTTTTACTTTTTTTACTTTTTTTTTTACATCTCCCCAGTGGGATTTGTAATGGCAAATCCCCACTGGGGAAAAGCAATCGTTAGATTGCTGTTTGAAGAGGCGATCTGTGCACAGCGTTACTGCTGTGCACAGATCGCCATGGCAACTAGTGACACCATGCCCACAATGCATTGTGGGCATGGTGACGTCACCAGACTACCCGGATGCTTCCAGAAAGTATCCGGGGAGTCCGGTAGGAGACGGGCGAGCGGCATCTCTGCCGCTTGCCTCGCCGATCGTAGGCAGAGGGAGCTCACTCCTGCTGCCTGCGCCTTCATTATTGCGGCCATGACAGGCTGCGGTAATGATGCGTTTTTCACCCGCGGCCGGAGCTCACTCCGGCTGGGGGTGATGAGGCATGAAGCCAGCGGTAATTTACCTCTGGTTCCATGCCGCGATCGCGCACGGCAAGCCCGCGCGATCACCAGGGCATATGCATACGTCCGTTTGCGGGAAGTCACTTCCCGCTAGGGCGTATGCATACGCCCAATGTCGGGAAGGGGTTAAACATGCGCCGTGTATGAGGGAGTCAGGAGTCGGATTCAGGAGTCGGGAGTCGGAGGTTTGGGAAATTGAGGAGTCGGAGTTGGGGCTTTGGCTTGCCGACTCCACAGCCCTGGCGCCTGCTGCGCCTTTCGGATCAAAAATTGACATGTTAATTCTTAGAAACAATCCAAAAGACGCATCAAAAAGACGCTTGTAAACACGCATCGCCGATCACTCGCCAAGGCATCTTTTACATTGCAAGCAATGTAAAACACACTGCTCATTGCTAGCTGCGTATTTGCAACCGTTTAGACGGATCCAAACACGCATCTAATAACGTATGTTCACACGGACAGAACACGCCGTGTGAACATACCCTAACAGATTCAAAAACAGGCTATTACTTTTGATCCACATAAAAACATATAAAACCATTTCATGTGAGCAAGGTATAAAGGTGAACACTACACGAAAATCTGACAAAACTGCAAGAATAGATCAGTTTATATGAATATTGTTATTAAAAATACAGAAAAAAATTGCATATTATGTAATGACTAATAAATAATTGAGTATTAGCAACAGACAGTGAAACTAGCTCTAAGGCTGAGAATGGTGCCATTCACTCATCTCACGGTCTGACCTTAAGACAGGCAAATTACTGCTGATCAGCCATTTCCAAGGTCACAGATATGCGATACGAAAAGATAAATATCTGCACAGATTAAAAGTCAAGCAGACACAGTCCTTCACACTGCCAAGATTACCTGCTGTAAACATCCACATCAAGCCTGCCAATGTTACCATCTCAGCTATAATCTTTTGAAAACCGTCTGTCAAACTTTATCACGGACCTCTATGGAAAATCCGTGCAGTGGTCCCCACTGCATGGATTTTCCGCCAGATGGTTTTTCAGACCGAAAAACATAGAACATGTTCATTCGTCCATCCGTTTTTGGGGAGGACAATGAACAGATCAATGCGAAGGGGGAGGGCTTTTTTCCGCAAACCGCAGAAAGCCGTCCCCTGGCGGCCATGTACATGGCCCTAAAACAGAGCAAATACCAGTCAGATAATCCAACCGGTATTTGCTTTGTGCCGTGTAAACGGCTTTTAATATTCACTCTTTGGAAACTGTGTCAATACGACGCGGTTTTTATCGAGAATTTCATGTGGATTTAAGTTAGTTTTTTTCCGGCAGATTTACAGTCATAAAAGGTGTCCCATTTGGGTCAATGACAGTGTTTCTCAGCTCCAGTCCTCAAGACCCACCAACGGGTCACGTTTTCAGGATTTCCTCAGCATTGCACGGGTGATTTAATTATTGTCCGTGCATTCTATGGGAGATCCTGAAAACATGACCTGTTGGTGGGTCTTGAGGACTGGAGTTGAGAAACACTGGTCTATGGGGTTTTGGTTGCGAATCCACGTCTAGAATACTTGTATGTGGTTTTGGACGCAGAGCCGCACATAGAATACAACAGAAGAATGAACATGTTCTAGGTTTTTTTTACTCTTAAAAACTGACTGAAAAAATATGCCTTGTATGGACTACAACGCATATTTTCTATTGAGGTCCATGGGCATGATTTATTTTAGTTTTTAGACAAGTATTTCAAGTCGGAATCCACGTGGATTCCAACATGAAATACCCGTCGTGTGGACGGAGCCTAAAATTTGTCAATTTAGGTCTAACCACGATTTCTTGTTTTTCATATTCAAGAAAATTTATTAACATTGAATATAGCCAGTGAAATATACAGAATGAATTTTCAAGAATACAAGTTGCATACAAATATATT
The DNA here is from genome assembly GCA_025379985.1 of Phyllomedusa bahiana. Lineage (NCBI taxonomy): Eukaryota > Metazoa > Chordata > Amphibia > Anura > Hylidae > Phyllomedusa > Phyllomedusa bahiana. Next base: position 74,437 of record JAODAL010012585.1, read on the forward strand.
ACAGAGGATGAGGTTTTCTTCATTAAAGGGGTTTTGCCATGAAATACAATTGACGTGGGAAGCTTGCAAATTACATAATAGACATTTTCACCATTCATCATTATTAAAAGTTCTGCATCATTTTTGCTTTAGCTGCTCCTTTAGTGATCCATTGTTTACAGCTCGTCTCCAGGGGATACGACCAGGGCTGAGAGCTCCTCAGTCCTGGCCAGACATGCTCAGACATCAGCTCTCCTGTCAGGCAGCTACTGAGTGTTCAAACCTCAGGTGCTGTCACTCTACTCCTGTCCTCTGTTCTCCTTAGTAATTAGTCAAATAGTGCAAATAAAAAAAAAATAAACTTCAATGAGGTCTGTGCACAGAGAAAGAGAATAAAAAAATCCACTGGTTTGGTTCCTGCGGGGATTTGAACCTAGCACCCTTGTGCTGTGAGGTAAAAACTTTACCTCTGAGCTACATTGTAACTTTTCATAGCTCTTTGTATAAACAGACCTTTCTTTGACTAGATGGAGGAAAGGCATGGTGATGTCATCTTGCTGGGTCACATGATATGCAATTCAAACAAATCACACACGCCCCCTTCTGAGCACACAGAGCTGAAGAGCTGGATACAGGAGGTATGAAATGAGATTGTGGCAAAACCCCTTTAAGTACATTTAACAATATAGGTACATCACAAAGAAAAGATAAATAAAATTACGTGTGATGAACTCAGAATCTGATAGAGTGAAGATTCTGTATAGAAAAGGTTCCGCACACCTAGTTTACGTGGGGTGATGGGTGCATTCGTGGAAGAGACGTAGTCTCGTAACAGTCTAAATAGAAAACCACTGCACACCAAGGAGAATTTTTATGCAATATATCAAGAGAATTTTATTTACAGCAGTAGTGAAGACAGGATCAAAACCAAAGGGAAAATTCCTTCGTGTATACACTCAATAAATGTATCTTTTACACCTATGACCATGGAAAGAACAATGTAATCAGATGTCGGATTATACGACGTTTCGGCGTGCAAGCCTTCATCAAGTACATCTGTAAGGTAAGGATACATAGAAAATGACTTCGTTCTAATGAGTATATACATAGAAAATATAAAGGGGAGAGGCAAAGGGAATGAGATACAGTATAGGGAAAATCGAGAACACAGAAAAGTGCTGTGAAAATAGAAAATAAAGGGTGAAAGAAAGAGACAGAAAAAAAAGAAGAAAAAGAAAAAAGCTAGAAGACTGAGGAGAACATGAAAAAACATGAAGCAACAAGTGGTAAGAGAGAAAATTATAGGATAAAAAGGTAAATGTTCTTACCTAGAGGAGTAATATAAAGTCTATATAGAAAGCCAAAGGGTATGGGATATGTAGAGGTCACAGATAAGCTGCTAAAGGAAAATTAAGCAAATGAGTAGCTATATATACGGGAGGAATATAGATAACTTGCTGAAATATGCTTACCAGTGATAGCAGTAAGTGTATAGGTACGTAATGGGGGAGACCCCCATGCAAATGGTGCGCTGTTGAGAAGAAGGACGGACAAAGTGTAGGTAAAAGTCATGTAAAAGAGACTCCTTGATAAGAAGAACCGCCTGATATAGAGAAAATTACCTTTAGAGAAGTTGTATGGGACCAGACGTCCGGAGAGAGGAGTAGAGAGCGCCCGTGGGAGCCGCAATGCGGGCAGCCATTAATTAGCACACCGCGCATGCGCGGTAATCCAGCGGCTGCGCCGTAAAAGCGGAAGTATGCAGAAAGACAGGGCAGTGTGGGCAAATGGCTTTTGAGCATGCGCCGCACCCCGGCGCTGCCCCTGCCATAGAAATACATAGAAAATGCATAGGACATAGCGGTGAGTAAGGGATGGGAGCAAAAATTAAAGAGATAGAACCAATCAGTTGATTTTTTTGCAAAAATTAAAGAGATAGAACCAATCAACTGATCTAGTTCTATCTCTTTAATTTTTGCTCCCATTCCTTACTCACCGGCTGAAGGGCGAGAGCCAAACCCGGGGGAAGAATTTTTTGGCGGGGGAAATTTTAAAAGGAAAAATGGTATTTAAAGGGAATGTGTCAAAAAAAAATTTTTAAAATTGTTTTAATCCTTTTTATTTAAACACATTTTTTTTAGGAAATTTTTTTTTTTATTTTTTGTCATATCACTAAATTTTTTTTTAAATAATTTTTAAAAGTTTTTGCAGTTTTCATTTTTGGCCACTGGGCCCTTGTTTGCACTGCTTTAAAGCAGTCAGAGAGATGCTTTACAATTTCATCAATGGGAGACTTAAAAGGGGGTTTTTGCCACATTAATGTTTACGTGGGATCCCCCAAAATGGGTATTTAATCACTTTTAAAAATATAGTGATTACAAAAAGTGAACCGTGAGAGCTACAGCATCCCGGGCCCCCTTCTTCCCCTCAAATTTAATTAACCGACCAGGAGCTGATCTGGTCGCGTTTTTGGGGTTTTTTTTCACTTATCGATAAAGGGGAAACAAAAAAGGCTTTCAAGGGGGCTGGGAGAAAGTGCAGGTATGAGTCTGTCTTTTGTATAAAAAACCCCACTGTTTTAATGTTATTATTTGAGTAAACTTTTGAGACGCTCCCTGTTTCCCTCACTTTCTGCTCACCCCCCTTCCTCTAAAACCCCGGGCACGTTCATGACTCACGATTTTTTATATTCTTTCCCCAACTATAAGGAGTAAGGAACCACTTCTTGGGAAAACCCCTTTTAAAACTGACCCGTCCCCTTGAGTTCTATAGAAGTTTTCTAGTAATCTATTGACCGGGGGAAAAATCAGTGTGCAGGGGGGGGGAGAGGGTGAACTGTGACTCTCTCCTTTGTGACTGGTGGATCCTGTTTTTTCTATTCACACGGGCTCCTTTTAGTTTACCCTCTTTTTTGCTGATAATGACAGACTACGAGAATCTTTCTCTACAGAACAGGAAATGTCAGACTATTATTAGCTTAGTGGAAGTGAAAATGCAGGACTTAAGAATTATTAAAAAAATATTGAAAGTGATATGGAAAATTAAAAAAATTAACCAAAAATTCTTTAAAAATGTGTTGAACATAAAAATGTGAGTTAAAAAATAAGTCATTTTTGATGACACATTCCCTTTAAGGGAGGTGATTGAAAGAGAGATGACTAAGAGGAGAACAGAGGCTGGATAGTTTTGTAATTTTAGTCCCGTATCAATCACTTTAAGCCAGAAAGGCTGAAAAATAGGACAACTCCACCAAATATGGGTCATCGTGCTTATGTCTTTCCTGCAACATCAACATTGGGAACTTCAGGATAGAGAGAGTTGTAAGAGATCTGGAACTCTATATAATCTTGTGAGAATTTTATAATTTAGATCCTGAGCCTTGGAGGATTTTGAAGTTGTGCGTGTTAAGAGAAAGGCAAGTACAACACAGAAACATATGATGAAATAATAACCACATATATCTTTGAATTAAATATAGACATAATGTAACAAGATTACGTTGAGTTGCTTTGGATTATTTTTAAAACTCCTATGGCTATGCTCACACGGCTTAACTGCAGGACGTAATTACGCCCCGCAATTACGCCGTGTGGCCGGGGGAGGGGCGGGGGCAGGGGAGGGAGGGGGGGGCCGGGCACTTCGCCGCCCATAGACAATCATTACTAGGGGCGAAATACGCCCGCTAGAAAGTGACCTGTCAATTATCTCCCTCCTGGGCCCGAAATCGCCGAGCAGGGAGAGGAGACGTAATCCATAGTTCTCTATGAGAACTGTGCATTACCGTAGTTACTGGGACGTATTCAGCCCGTAATAGGCGCACTCCGGCGCGTAATTACGGACTGAAATACGTCCTGGTTTGAGCCGTGTGAACATGGCCAAAGGGTGTGTTCACACGGCTTATTGCTGCGCATATAGTACGCGCCGCAATACGCTGGGTGTTTTGGAACCACACCCGGCCGGCTTCATTCACATGCACGGTCAGCAGCGCGTAATCGCCGCTAACAGCTGACATATTAATTCTCCCCCCGCGCGTACAATACGATCGTATTGTATGCCCGGGGAGACGACGCGTAAGCTATAGCACTCTATGAGAGCTATGAAATACCATAATAGAGGGGCACATTTCGCCATGTAGAAAGCGCAATACGTGCCGAAATATGCTGCAATTTAAGCCTTGTGAACATACCCTAAGGATAACACAAATAACATCTAGTAACATCTAGTATCCTACAGTTTTGAAATCCAAAATATATACAACCACTGAAATTGGTGAGAACGAAAACCATCTGTCAATTACTTTCGATGGCACCTAATATGGTGGTGTTATAACCCCAGTGAGAAGAAAAAACAGACATTGAGGTATACTAATTAGTCACAAGATGGACTGAAACAGAGATCCACCTTATTAACTATTATGGATGTATAGCCAGGAAGGTTATGTACGGGAGACAAGACAGTGAGCCCTAGCAATAATCCCCCTCCCCCCAGCTGTCCCTTCCTACTTGCCGGCCCAACCCTAAGGCTATGTTCACACTGCTTAAAATTGGACGTATTTCAGTCCGTAATTACGCGCCGGAGTGCGCAAATTACGTCTGGAATACGTCCCAGTCATTACGGTAATCCCAAAGTTCTCATAGAAAACTTGGATTACGTCTCCTCTCCCTGCTCGGCGAATCCGCCACGGGGGGAGAAAGTGACATGTGAATTACCAGCGGCGTATACGCGCCGATGGTAATGCAAATCTATGGCCCCCCGCTCCTGCCCTTGCCCCCGGCCATACGGCATAATTGCAGGGCGTAATTATGCCCTGCAAATAAGCCGTGTGAACCTAGCCTAAGTAGTCAGTGACAACTGGGTGGTGCTATCTACTTACACCAAAGTGTATGCAGAGACAAAATGAGACAAACACAGAAGAATTGTGTTACGGAAAAGTGTCAGAACCAAGCAAGGGGAAAATGTGGTACCAAATCAGCAAGATGTCGGAGTGTCAGAAGAGAAAGCCAGTGGTCAGAAATCCAGAAGAAGCAATCCAAGGTAACGCCAGCTCAGTCCAGACAAGGCTTACAGCAAGCAAAGGTTAGAGGGCTAATGTTCTTATGTGACGTTAGAGTCCCGGTCCAGGATGCAATTAGAATTGCCCTGTGACATCCAGACTATACAGATCACAGCCTAACAAGGAAGGAATCTGAGTGGTGAAGGAGCTGTCAATCAAAACTAGCTTAACTATCTGCCGCCCAGAACTAAGTCAGCAGAGAACAGACGGGTGTGGCAGAAATCAATTAACCAGGGGCGTTGCTAGGGTCCCAAACCATCCTGGGCTCGGGCCCTTAAGTTTTTCTGAGTAGGGCTGGGTTCACACTTACTTTTTTGCGTCTCATTGTGAACTGCGAAAAGTATTTTTAAAAGAGAAAAACCTTTGTATGTAGGCTCAGGAGAAATATAAGTGATTACACTGCAGTTACATTTAGTGACTTACTGGAGACGTCTCTGAAGAGTTGTTCTATCTCCCTTTTTCTTCTCCAGACGGCATGACGTCTTCTACCGTCCACAACTCTTCACTGTAGAATTTACAAAACAAACATCTTTGACCCCTCATTTTATCAGCACTTCTCTACAATTACCATTCTTTACAAAATCCCCATCTATAGTGCCCCAAAGGGTAATAATAACCCCCTTGTAGGAAAATATTTGCCCCTAAGCCAGGAAGTACCCCACTGTAGTCGGTTGCAGGCCCCTTTAGCCAAGTATTTGGGCCCCTCAGCTAGGTTGCTGCCCCCTCTAGCCAGGTTACTGCCCTCTGTAGCAAGGTTCCCTGCCCCCGTACCCAGAATATGTCCCTGTAAGCCAGTAATATGCCCCTGTAGCCAATAATATCTCTTTGTAGTCAGGTTATCTAGTCCCTGTAGCCAGGTTAAATGCCCCCTTAGCCAGGTACTACGCCCCCCTTAGCCAGTAATATGCCCCCCTTAGCCCGTAATATGCCCCCCTTTGCCACATATAATATGCCCCCTTCGCCACATTATGCCCCCTTAGCCACATATGCCCCCGGTAGGCACATAGCCCCTGTAGCCACATATGCCTCCCCTTTCCACATTGCCCCCTAACCACATATGCCCCCTTAGCCACATATGCCCCCGTACAAGTGATATGCCCCTGTAGCCAGTGTTTTTGCCCCCCTGTAGCCAGTGATATGCCCCCAGGTAGCCAGTGATATGCCCCCACTGTAGCCAGTGATATGCCCCCCCTTAGCCACATATGCCCCCTGTAGCCAGTGATCTTCCCCCCGTAGCCACATATGCCCCCTAAGCCTCATCTGCCCCCTGTAGCCACATATGCCCCCTGTAGCCAGTGATCTGCCCCCCCCTGTAGCCACATATGCCCCCTGTAGCCAGTGATCTGCCCCCCCTGTAGCCACATATGCCCCCTGTAGCCAGTGATATGCCCCCCTGTAGCCACATATGACCTCTGTAGCCAGTGATCTGCCCCCGCCTGTAGCCACATATGCCACCTGTAGCCAGTGATCTGCCCCCCTATTGCCACATATGCCCCCTGTAGCCATTGATCTGCCCCCCCTGTAGCCACATATGCCCCCTGTGCCAGTGATATGCCCCCTATAGCCAAAATATGCCCCCTGTAGCCAGTGATATGCCCCCCAAAAGCCCCCATATGCCCCCTGTAGCCAGTGATCTGCCTCCCTGTAGCCAATAAAGCCCCTGTAAACCAGTGAATATGCCCCCTGTAGCCAGTGATCTGCCCCCCCTGTAGCCACATATGCCCCCTGTAGCCAGTGATATGCACCCCCTATAGCCACATATGCCCCCTGTAGCCAATGATATGCCCCCCTTAGCCACATATGCCCCCTGTAGCCAATGATATGCCCCCCCTGTAGCCACATATGCCCCCTGTAGCCAGTGATATGCCCCCCCAGCCAGTGATATGCCCCCCCTCCAGTGATATGCCCCCCCAGCCAGTGAAATGTCCCCTGTAGCCATTTATATGCCTCCTTAGCTAATAAAATGAAAAAAACCTACTTACCTAATGAGGCACGGTCCGCGCGTCCTGGTCCTGCAGCTTGAGATGTCATCACGCTGCATACACCGTCTCACGGGGCCCGGGACCTCTTCGGCCAGCAGAGCTGACGGCTTAGAGGATCCCAGCGTCGCAGGGGGGTGATGAAAGCGGCGACGCCGACGTGTATGTACAGCGCTTACCAAGCGGCGTACATACAGGGGAGAAAGCAGGACGGTAACGATCCGTCTGCCTCCCCCCCCGAAATCTGACTGCGCGGCCGCTGTGAAACGGCCATGCAGTCAGAGATCGGCGGGCGCCGCCCGCACCAAGGAGCGCTCCAGGCCCTCGGCAGCGGCCTGGAGCCACAGAGACTCGGGGCACAGGCAGATTCATTCGGGGCACGAGCCCCGAATGAATCTGCCTAGCGACGCCCCTGCAATTAACACAGCAACAGTAAAGTAGAGCAGTATTCAGACCAGTGTAAGACAAAAATACAAAAACTACAGGATCATGGTCAACAGCGCATCTCCTGCTGTACTTTACGGACAGTGGATGGCGCAGAGGTCCGGATGTCACAATTAACTACGGTATGTTCAAAAAGATGGCAACATACAGCTACCCAAAAAGATGAGCTGTACATATAGTGAGTAACCACTGGGTATTTCTCAAAGGGGTTCGACCATGATGTAAAATCCCCTACGCTGGCCGCTCGCAGTGAGCCAGCCATGCATGTGAAAGAGGAGGGTGGCGCTTGCGGACGTCTTCTCCATTCATTCCTATGGGAGTTTCCAAACATAGCTGAGCACACACATCTGGCTACATTCAGAAGCTCCCACAGGAATGAATGAGGAGGATGGCCGCAAGCCCTAGCGTAGGTGATTTTACATCAGGGTGCGTTCCTGCTGCAGCCAAACACGTACCTGTGTGTTCGATGCGTTTTGGATGTGATTGACGCAGCACTATTGAATGCGTTTTTTGGATCCAATAACACGCCGTATGAATATACCCTTACAAACTTAGCTGGGTCCTCTCAGATAGCATTAATTAGCTGTGATAAACATTGCACTAGCATGAAGAAAACATGAAGATAGAGAAAATTGGCCACTGCAGCAGCCTACTCCTCCATGGATTGCCAGGAGCTCTTGTAAATTAATATCACTGATTATAAAATTATCTGTCCCCAGTCTATAAAGTCAGAACATATCACTAGGATATGCCCTAACTCTCTTTCCTGTGGGGGTCCAACCTCTGGGATACCCCTTTAAAATCTATGTTCATGTTTTAACAATGTTTTTCTATTAATCCTGTGCATCTAAAAAGCAAACTGACATTGATGTCCTATTGATAGTCCTATAGATATGCTATCAATGTCCGTGATGAAAAAATCTGTTTAATATCTAATGGACACATGAAGGATCATTACGTCATGGTGTCAGTAAGTTCCTATGCAGCTGGCTTAATCAGTAACTCCACTACATAGGAGGCTGGTGTCGGCTGCTAATTGCAGTTGACACCTGCTGCTAACAGCAAGCAATGGAGCTGTCTCCTATCTATTCTTTTTAACCCTTTAGTCACTGTGGCAGTAGTGGCAACAGCATTGAAGTGAATGAAAAACGCAGCTTTCCTCACTCCAATCCGCACTGACATGGCGAGATCGTCGGTTGTTGATCCGTTAACATGGTAGCTGGAAGCCTAATGAAAGCTTCCATAGGAGTCATGTTTTTGTTTATATTACTACCTGCCCCAAACAGAAAGTAATAGAGACGCCATCTTTGTACACACATTTACACTGAACAGTCCATATGAAAATGCTCAGGACTGGCGCAGTAGAGGCAAAGTTCTGCCATCGTCGACCATTCTTGCTGTGACAGGTGGGTTCTGTCCACTTGCATCGGTTCTTCAGAAAAAGTCATTGGTGGAGGTCTTTGAAACACTGGAGAAAGAGGGGGAAGACGGCGTCACCGGTCTGGTTCACTTTGGTGGAGGAGCTCCTGCTGTCAGTGAACCGGTTATCTATATGGGTGACCAGCCAGGGACGAGGGAGGGTCACGATGGCCAGTATCATCCAGGGTGAAAAAGGGAAGGGGGTTTTGGGGAGGTAACGAGCTGAAGCTGCTGCATCATAGTCACCCGTTTTCAACCCTTTTAACTGTTTGCAAAAAAGTCGCCCTGAAACCTGGTATCTGGTGGGGACCTTGGCTGAATCCCCTGCACGTTTTTAAAAGTAAAGGTTGGGATGTGAATCCCCCTTTGGGCCACAAAGACTTTGAGTAGGCAACGTCCGGGAGCGGATCAAGGTGTTTCTAATTTTACCCCAAAGCCGCGCAAAGGTGATTGGATCAGGCGGGGGAGTCGCACCCCGAGTACTGGCTTATGGTGGCAGCTGGGGTGCAGCATGGTACAAACAGGCAAACTCGTATTTGGGGACAGGCAGAAAGGTCAAGGCAGGCAGCAGGCAAACATGGTCAGTAGACGGAGGCAAAGGGTCTGGTACACGGTGGAGACAGGGAACTCTGGAAACTTTTTTCTCTAAGGGCATGAGCACAACAGATCTGGCAGGGAGCATAGGTAGTAACCTAGTAACCAGAGGATATTGGGTCAGCATCTGGCAATTAGCCAATTACCAGCAGGCTGGCCCTTTAAATTTCAGTGCATGCACACCCTGGGGAGTGGGGACACGTGTAGTGCAGAAGCACGGAGATGTGAGTATGAGGGAGCAGGGGCTCTGGCCAGAGATACACGAGTGTGCCCGCAGCCCAAAGTGCAGGTTGCGGCACCACTCGTGACATGGTAGATGTCCTGTAGAGGCACAGTACCAGGATCCATGGTCAGTTTGTACTGTAACCGTTGCAGGTATACAGATGGTAGATCCGGAAGTTCACCGCGAGAGATGGTGGACACTACACCAGGGAGCAGAGCCTAAGGAGTCCCCCAATATTCACACTTGCAGGCGCGTACTTTAGACAACACTAATGAAGGTGTATTGCACACGCACTATGCCGTGTGAATGTACCCTCAGGTTTTAAAGCTTCTAAATTTTACGTTACTTTAGGTTTTTTTTTAAAACAGCTATGTAAGCGAATCTTGTGATGATTCAAAAGGGTTTTCAGTCGGGATGTTTAGAGAGTCATACTGGGAACCAGGTCAATCAACCAAGTGGTTTACCACTGAAAAGCAGCAGTAACTGTAATGAGGTAAGGTAGAAGACTTCATTGTAGTAATTGTACCATGTAATACTTTTCATTTATGTGAATTGTATAAATGTCACTTTTGTTTAAATTTTTTAAAATTCAATAAAAATTATTTTAAAAAAATACACTTCTGCCTTTAAAAAATGCACCCTCACTCAGGTCTATATGTGGAAGAACAAGGAACTTATTTGTCGCAGAAAATTTTAGAAAATTTAAGAAATAGAGAATGTTGTTTTTTTTTTAAACGTATTAAAACATAACATATTTGGTATTGCCAGAATCATACCAACCTACAGAATACAGATAATACCTCATTTATACCGAAGTGTGAAAGCCATAAAAACCAAACCCCCGCAAACATGATGCAAGTAAGTTTATTTCTTCACTTTTCATCCCACTTAGATTTTTTTTTAGTTGTTTTCCAGTATATTCTATGGTACAGTCAAGAGCACCACTCGAAAGTACATCTTGTCCCGCAAACAAGCAGCCCTCATGTGTATATATAGATGGAAAAATAAAAATGTTATGACTTTTGGAAGGTGGGGAGGAAAAAAATAAAGAGCTATATTATTATGACCGGCTGTCAGGAAGGGGTAAAATGGGTTGTATCATTTCATAAATGGTCTTCAGAATAAAGGGACAGTGAAAACAAGCAACTTTGCAATTGGATGTCATTTGCAAAGCTGTCTTATTTTCACTGTCTCCTTTATGTTAGTTTTCTGTAAACCCTGTTCCCCAGTGTCGGTCGGATTTCCCACTTCCTTTCAAATTTTATTAGCTGACGGCTTACTAATTTAAAATTCAGTTGGCCCCGATTTATTCACGGGGACGTGCATTCCCGCCTCTCTCACTCAGAATGGGGGGGCCCGGGGGAAAAACTTTCACTCTGCACAGTCAGGAGCGTCCCCAGAAACACTCCCGTGCTTCTAAACCCGGGGAAAAACAGCAAAATTTGGTGCCTGGTGCCAAAAGCTTCTGGGGGGGGTTAAACATAGAAAGGAGACAATCTGTGCTGTTTGGGTTTTAAAGTTCTTTGAAGACTTTTCTGACTGAATTTTAGTGCTGTGGTATGTAAACAAACAGCTCTTAAGTTTTTAAGTTTGCATAGAGGGGAGAAAAAAACACATTTGGCCCATGTGGACCCCCGACGGGGGGGGGGGGGGGGAAGAGGGATTTTGTTTACCCCCTCCCATGATCTCAAAAAAACCCACATTGGGACTTGGGAGCGACCCAGGGAACAGTAAAGGGGGGTTTTAAGAAACACCCAGCTGGGAGGGAAAAAAAAAGCCCCCCCCGGGATTCGGGGGGAATGGGGAAAATGAAGCTAAAAGGGGGGGGAAAAAGCCAAAATGATGAAGCATTAACCCCCTTTAAAAACGGGGGGGAATAGTGAAAATTCCAAAAAAGGGTATTTTTTATTTTTCATGGGGGCCAAATCCCTTTAGAAAATCACTTTGGGAAAGGGAAACCCCAAATAAGAAAACCACTGATGTACAATAAAACAAATTTGTCCTTTGGTTTTATTTTTTCCTGGAAAATCTTGATTTTCCCACAATGTTTCGGGGGGAAAATGTTCTAGGGGATTGATAAAACCAAGTGGAATTTTTTTAAGACAAATCACAAATGCTATTTTTTTTAAATTTAAAAAAACGCTGCACCCCAACACCCAAACCTAAAATTGAAATTTAAGTTTATAGTTTACTGTTCTGCTTTACTGCCTAAGGGCTTGTCCACACGACAAGGGTTTTGGGGGGGTTTTTTTCGGATTTAAAAAAGATCTTTTAAGCTGACTGTAACCTTTTACTTAACTTATATAGAAAATCCATTTCAAAAAGTCCACCTGCACGGATTTTCCCCCGGACGGGGTTTTTTTACTCTGCCGGCTTTTTAACGGGAAAAAAATAAAAAACAGGGGCATTCTTCTGGGCCCGGGGTTTTTTTTCCAAAAAACCCTGGGAATTTGCAAGTGTGGAGGGGGACGGCTTGAATCCACAAACCGCAGACAAAAAGCTGGTTTCCCCCTACTTGGGGGGGCCCAAAAAGAAAAAAACATTTCCCCGGTCGGAATTAAAACCCACTCGTATTTTGTCCCATGCCGTATGTGAACCACCCCCAAAAGGGCTGACTTTTGCACCAATTAATTTAACCCCAAAAAGGGGGGTTTAAAATTTAAAGGAGGGCAGCAGTCCATTTACTTCAAGCTGAAGAGACATGGTGACACAAGTTAACGACCCAAAGCACACAAGCAAATCCACTAAAGAATGGTTGATAAAAAAGGTTTATGTTTTGGAATATCCTCACCTTAAGGCTATGTTCCCATGGTTGATTCCCCGCCCAAATTGCAGGGGCGGATTTTCGCCCCCAATTTTGGCCCGGGGGGGTACGGGGGCGGGGGGGGCCGGCAGCTCGGGCCGGGGGCCCCAAAAAAACTTTTATTATCCAAAATGGGGGTATCCTTTCCCGGGGGTAATGTGATGCACTTTCTCACCTCTCGCCGTTTTTTTCGCGAGCGGGGGGGGAGAAGACTGAGTCCCCGTTCTCTTGAGAACTGTGGAAATACCGTAATGACTGGGACGGATTTGGTCCCGTATTTCGTGCAGAAACGGGCAAAATTTAGGGGACCAAATCCGTCCCAAAATAAGCCGTGTGAACATGGCCTAACCCTACGGAGATGCTGTCACATGACCTGAAGAGAACTGTACCCCCACGGCATCCTAGAAGTACTGAGAACCGGAAACTCATTTACAGAGAGGAGTTGTCTGAAATTCCTACTTAACATTGAGCAAATCTTATATGCAGCTACAAGTAATGTATGGAAGAGGTTATTGCTGCTAAAAGAGATCTACAGGCTATTGAATTACTGTCAGGTGTTATAGATCTCTGCAGCTTTATATCATTCAAGGTGAAAGGACTACGCTGTAATACCAGACACAGCTGTTACTAAAGTATGGCCCCTTCAAAGCAATGATCAGCAGTGGTGCCACGAGCCATCAGTTTAAGATGCTCAAATAACCCCTTTAATTACATAGTTAATGGCAATGTGTCATCAGAAAATGACCTATTGTTTAACTAATTTTTTTTTGTTAAACACATTTTCTAAGAATTGTTAGTTGTGTTTTTTTTAATTTCCGTATCACAATCAATATTTGTAAAAAAAATCCTGAAATCCTGCAGTTTTTTTCATTATCTACTAGACCTAATAATTGTCTGACACTTCCTGTTCTATAGGGAAAACTTTCCAGCAGTCTCCTCACTATCAGCACAGGCATGATTACACTGCAAGATGACACCAATGTGACTCTCCAATAGAAGTCAATGGGCCCCCTAACAGTCAGGAAATAAAAGCGGCTACGAAGAAAAGAATATGTACCATAGGGAAAATAAGTTTTCCCACCCACAAAGAATGGAGAGGTCTGTAATTTTTATTGCAGGTACACTTCAACTGTGAGAGACAACATCTAAAAAAAATCCAGCAAATCACATTGTATGAGTTGTAAAAAAATTAATTTGCATTTTATTGCATGAAATCAGTGTTTGATACAATAGAAAAACAGAAGTTAATATTCGGTACAGAAACCTTTGTTTCCAACCTTTGTTTTTCGTCAGATGTAGATAGTAGTTCTTGACCAAGTTTGCAAACAATGCAGCAGGGATTTTGTCCCACTCCTCCAAACAGATCTTCTCCAGATCTTTCAGGTTTCGGGGCTACATTGAGTTTCAGCTCCTTTAAAATATTTGCCATTGGGTTCAGGTCTGGAGACTTGCTAGGCCACTCCAGGACCTTGAAATGCTTCTTTACAGAGCTACTCCTTAGTTGCCCTGGCTGTGTGTTTTGGGTCATTGTCATGCTGGAAGACCCAGCCCCAACTCATTTTACTCAGAAAAGGAGATTTTTGGTCAAAATATCGAGATACATGACCCCATCCATCCTTCCTTCAATACACTGCAGTCATCCTGTACCCTTTGCAGAAAAGTACCCCCACGATATGATGTTTCCACCCCCATGCTTCATGCTTGGGATGGTGTTCTTGGGCTTGTACTTATCCTTCTTCTTCCTCCAGAAGTTTAAACCAAAAACTTCTATTTTGGACTCACATGACCACATGACCTTCTCCCATGCCTCTTCTGGATGATCCAGATGGTCATTGGCAAACTTCACACAGGCCTAGACTTGTGCTGGTGTATGTAGGGGGACTTTGACGCCCTGCAGGATTTTAATAGATGATGACATAGTGTGTTACTAATGGTAATCTTTGAGACTGTGGTCCCAGCTCTATTCAGGACATTGACCAGGTCCTCCCATGTAGTTTGGGGCTTATTTCTGACCTTTCTCAGAATCATCCTTACCCCACAAGGCAAGATCTTGCATGGAGCTCCAGACTGAGGAAGATTGACAGTATCTTGTGTTTCTTCCATTTTCTAGCAATTGTGTCAACAGTTGTTGCCTTCTCACCAAGCTGCTTGCCTATTGTCCTGTAGCGCATTCCCAGTCTTGTGCAGGTCTGCAATTTGGTCCCTGTTATCCTTAGACAGCTCTTTGGTCTTGGCAATGGTGGAGAAGTTGGAGTGTTATTGATTGTGTGGACAGGTAACAAGTTAAAACAGGTGCAAGTAATACAGGTAATGAGTGCAAAATAGGGGGGTTCTTAAAGAAAAACTAACCGGTCTGTGAGAACCAAAATTCTTGCTGGTTTGTAGGTGATCAAATACTTATTTTATGCAATAAAATGCTAAATAATTAATTAAAAATCATACAATGGGATTTTATATACAACGGGATGATAAAAATGACAAATCTCTCCATTCTTTGTAGTTGGGAAAACTTGCAAAAAACTTGCAAAAATTATTTTCCCCACTGTACCAGGGTATATTAAGATATATAAAGACACTGTAAAAATGCTTCCCACTTGCGACTTCCATCTATTTGTTAGAATTAAGAGGCACTGTATGAGAGTGTTTCAGATTCAGGTGGGCTTAAAGAGAACCTGTCACATAGTTTATGCCCCCTTGCTGAGGACAGAAAAAGGTAGTGTTAGACCTGCTGTTTCCAGCGCTGTGTCCCTTATTCTGTAAGGTGCAGTAGTTTTCGTGTATTTAATGCTGAAATATGCAGTTTTCAGCCAGAAGAGTCATTCGAAGAATCAGTTTTTTTCAAACTCCACCCACCTCAACTGTAAACTTATTACTTTGAATAGGTAGAAACATGTTAATAAATGTCAGTGGGCGGGACTAGCCTTTGGTGGGCGGGGCTAACACCTACTCATGAATAAGATTTGAGGGGTAAATGCTCTAAAACTACATAATCTTACAGAATAAGGGACAGCGCTGGAAACAGCATGTCTGACACTAGCTTGTGCTATCCTCAGTAAGGGGGGCATAACCTATGTGACAGGTTCCCTTTAAGCCATCACTACTAGCAACTTATAAAACATAGATGGTCTCTGTCATCAAGGGAGTCCATTGGAATTGGCAGGCTCCTGGAATCAGAGGGGCCGTGGCACTATTGACCATCTTGAAGAACGGGTAATATCTTCCCCTCTGTGTTTGTATGGATTATCTGCATTTGCCATCTACACCAGTGTGGGCTTTAAAGCTCTGGATAGCAAATGGGTATTAATGGTGGCTATTGGCGGGGTATAATCAAAACAAGAGGTGGGCATCAGTTGATGATTTTTTCTTCTAAATATATTGATATAGATGGTTACTTTTCCATATTATCTCTGCTATTTACCACTGTTTAATAGGTGGACCATATGAGGGATTATTGTATATCCCAGTGCTATGAGCCCTGATGAATCCTCTGGATTGAGGAGGAAACGCATTGGCTTTGGCTTGATTGGGACAGTATAGGTCCAGTTGATACTATTGGGACATTATAGGTCCAGGTTTTGTGTAAATATCATATATACCCCAGTTTTTTGTCATATCTGGTATAGGGGTTTTTTCATCATTTATGAATGTAGGTTGTTGCAGGGAGATATAGATAGGAGGGACGAGGGCTCCGTTCTTCTAGGTAGGGATTTAGTGTTAAGGATAGGGGAAGTTAGGGTTTTTGTAGGGTTTTTAGATTAATATTAATAAATGCTATGTTTTCTAATTTTTGTTAGGCTATCCCTACTTTTGTAAGTATTTGTATAGATGGCCATTTATATGAATGGCTACAATACTGCATCTACAGTGAGTCCCCGACTTACGTCGTTCCGACTTACGTCTGTCCCCTAGTTACGAACAGGGACCGGAACGATGCAAGCCAGGGACCGCTGACAGTGTCCGCTCGCTGCGGTGGCCCAGGCGCTGTCAGCAATCTTCGCAGCTGCATGTGACTCCTGGGAGCGCATGCAGCTGACTCTCCGGTCCCCATCGGTGTCTGGGCACTGCCATGTCCCGGGCACCGGCGGGGATTGCTTCGGCTCTATGCGCTGCTTCCGGAGCGCATAGAGCCAAAGCCTCTATTTTGGAGCAGAGAGCGAGCGCACCCTGCTCCGCAATAGAACTCCGGAAGGCCGCAGGCAGACCTGCGACCTCCGGAGTCTCCGGCACAGGCAGCATGCAATGTCATCACGCTGCCTGCGCCAGAAGACCAGGAGTCGGAGGTAAGCCTCGGAGCAGCGGGGGAGCTAGGTAAGTATTTGTATTTGGTTTTTTTTAATAAGCCCTGCCTATAGCTACCTATGGGGGACATACCTGCCTATAGCTACCTATGGGGGACATACCTGGCTATAGCTGCCTATGGGGGATATACCTGGCTATAGCTGCCTATGGGGGACATACCTGCCTATATCTACCTATGGGGGACATACCTGCCTATAGCTACCTATGGGGGACATACCTGCCTATAGCTGCCTATGGAGGACATACCTGCCTATATCTACCTATGGGGAACATACCTGCCTATATCTGCCTATGGGGGACATACCTGCCTATATCTGCCTATGGTGGACATACCTGCCTATATCTGCCTATGGGGGACATACCTGCCTATAGCTACCTATAGGGGACATACCTGCCTATAGGTATCTATGGGGGACATACCTACCTATAGCTATCTATGGGGGCCATTCCTGCCTATAGCTACCTATGGGAGACATACCTGCCTATAGCTACCTATGGGGGACATACCTGCCTATATCTGCCTATGGGGGACATACCTGCCTATAGCTACCTTTGGGGGACATACCTGCCTATATCTGCCTGTGGGGGACATACCTGCCTATATCTGCCTATGGCGGACATACCTGCATATCTCTGCCTATGGGGGACATACATGTCTATAGCTACCTATGGGGGACATACCTGCCTATGGGGGACATACCTGCCTATATCTGCTATGGGGGACATACCTGCCTAAACATAGCTATGGGGGACATATTCCTGCCCATGGGGGACATACCTGCCTATTACCTGCTATGGATGATATATACCTACCTATGGGGGACATACATGCCTATACCTGCTATGGGGGACATATACCTGCCCATGGGGGACCTATACCTGCTATGGGGACCTATACCTGCCTATACCTGCTATGAGGGGCCTATACCTGCCTATGAGGGGACATATACCTGCCTATAATTACACACCATACATATACACCATACACCATACATGTACTACATATATTGGTTCCGACTTGCATACAAATTCAACTTAAGAATGAACCTACAGTCCCTAACCCGTATGTAACCCGGGGACTACCTGTATAATGCTTTGGCTGGGAGTGCCTGCAAAACAAAACCAAAAAAATAGTTGCCTCTGATGTGACAAGTCCTTGAATTTCAATTATTTTATCATTTTGTTTCCACAGCTCCAAGGAAGACCTACAGTATCTCACAAAAGTGAGAATACTCATCATAGTCTGGTAAACATTGCATTAAATATTTTAGTGGGACAACACAGAAGATATGACACTTTGAAATAAAGTAAAGTTGTCAGTGTACAGCTTGGATAACAGTGTAAATTTGGTGTGCCCTCAAAATAACTCAACAGACAACTATCAACATCTAAGCCACTAGCGACAAAAGTGAGTACACCCCTATGTGAAAATGAACAAATTGGGTTCAATTTGCCATTTTTCCTCCACCGTTTCATGTGACTTGTTAATGTTACAAGGTCTCAGGTGTGAATGGTGAGTAGGTGTGTTAAATTTGGTGTTCTTGCTCTCATGCTCTCTCATACTGGTCACTGGAAGTTCAACATGGAAAAGAACTCTCTGAGGATCTGAAAAAAAAGAAATTGCTCTACATCAAGATGGTCTAGGCGATAAGAAGATTACCAATTACCAACACCCTGAAACTGAGCTACAGCATGGTGGTCAAGACCATACAGTGGTTTACCAAGACAGGTTCCACTGAGAACAGGCCTCACCATGGTCGACCAAAAAAGTTGAATGCACATGCTCAGCGTCATATCCAGAGACTATCTTTTTAAAATAGAAGTATGAGTACTCAAAGCATTGCTGCAGAATATAAAGGATTTGGGGCTTCAGCCTTGTCAGTGCTCAGACCATAAACTGCACACTGCATCAAATTAGTCTGCATGGGTGTTGTCCTAGAAGACAATGGATGACGCACCAGAAAGCACGCAGTTTCCTAAAGACAAGCAGACTAAGAACATGTTTTCCTATAACCATGTCCTGTGCTCTGGTGAGCCCAAAATAAAGTTATTTGATATCAAGTTTGTGTGGCGGCAACCAGGTGAGGAGTATAAAGGCAAATGTGTCTTGCCTACAGTCAAGCATGGTGGTGGGTGTACCATAGTTTGGGGCTGCATGAGTGCTGCCAGCAGTGGGGAGCAAGAGTTTATTGAGGGAACCATGAATGCCAACATGTACTGTGACAAAAATAAGCAGAGCATGGGCCGCTGATAATTGTTGTCACAGCGCTCGGCACCGCGGCCGTCCCCCGGCGCTTACGGGGTCCGGCGCAGGTGCCGCGGCTGCCCGCAGCCGTGGTCCTTCTGCCTCTGAGCAGGAAACCCCGTACTTACCAGTCCCGCTCCTGTCTCCGGCTCTGACAACCGCCGTGCGCGTGACCGTTGCTTAAGGCGCGCGCCGGACGGCTGGACTGGTTTTAAAAGGGCCAGAGCGCCGTTAATTGATTATTGATGGCCGCTGGTTCTATATAAGGTTATACGCCCCCAGACCCCTCTGCCAGTTTGTTGGTGGTCCTTACCTTGCGTCTAGAGTGTATTGCTGTTCCGTCCTGATTCCCCATGTACCAGTCCGCCTGCTTACGTTTCTGACCTTGCCTGTTTTCCGCCTTGCCCGACCGTTCTGCCTGGTCTCTGACACAAACCTCTGCCCCTTCCCTGACCTTCTGCCTGTCCCGATTACGTCACTGGATTACGATTCTGTACCACGCGTACCCCGGCCCCCATCGCAAGCAGTCACGTCGGGGTAGCGACCAGGTAGCCTCACGCCGCAGCACGTCCATCCCCCTTTGCGGCGGGCTCTGGTGAAAACTCGGGGCTACTTAGACTCCGTTCCCTGGCATGGCTTAGCTATCATCTCTTGCGTTGGTCCATCTAATCCACCAAACCCGTTACAATTGACTAGCTAAAGAAAATTAAAAGTAAAGGCGCTGGACTGGCCAAGCATGTCTCCACACCTAAACCCTATGGAGCTTCTGTGGGGCAGTAAAAACTGGCCATGGATTCCGCCAGGGTACCCTTGCCCATTCTCCGGGACGTCTCGACGGCTGTCGCCCTAGCAGGGCCAGCGTTGATTGCCAGCTCGCAGCCATGATGCAGAACCTTGCTGCCGTCTACCGCCCCTGCGGCGGCCGCCGCCTCGCCAACCCGTTGACCTGTACCGGACCTCTCTGCAAAAACCCCTTCCGTCACGCATGATGGCGGGTCCAGGAAATTCCGTGGCTTCATCAGTCTATGCTCCATCCACCTGGAGATTTTGGGTCACCATTTCCCACCCGAGGGGCTAAGGTGGCTTTTTTTATTGGGCCCCTTGTCGGGGGAAGGGCCTTTTGGGTGGGCCACCCCGCTATGGGACCCAGGGAGTCCGCGACAGCAAATTTTACAAGCCTTTTTTTCCAGGGGTTCCCCAACGTCTTCAAGGAACCTGGCCGCAACTCCTCCGCGGCGGCGGCTTTGCTTTCCCTCTCTGGGCAGGGCGACTCCACAGTGGGTCATACTCATGCAGTTCCGCACCCCTTGCCCCTGAAATTGAA
>JAODAL010012586.1:0-15000 GCA_025379985.1 Phyllomedusa bahiana
TTTCCATCAACTGGGCACCAAGTTACTGTCATCCCACCATTCCCAACATGAAAAGGCCCGATTGCATGCTGAAAAATGTAATGAACATGAAGTATCAGTTAATATTTTGGCCAAAATACGCAGTCTTGCAACCCACGTCAAGGCTTCCTGTGGTCTCGCGAGACCATACTCTAACATTAAAAACACATCATAGAAAAAATGGGACAGGCTAATATGTACTGAGAGACCAATAGCAGTTGAGTTTTTAAGCAGACCTGTCAGCTGTCATTGTTCAGCCTAATCCCAGAGTGCCATACCTATATGCCATACAGAGCAGTATCCAAAATCCATTCTGGAGAAGAATTGAGCATGCATATTAAACAGATGGACCATGAGCAAGTCTGCTGCCTGCATCCCAAGATCTCCTCTTTGCCCTGCACACCACATGATTACTGTGCTGCTCGGTAACTCCTGTCCATGCACTCCTGTGTTTATTTTGGCACATGGGTCTTATGAGCTAGCAGTGCTGTTGCCGCTTACTTTTTTTCCCCTCCATTGTGTAATGATTTTTAAAAAGTTCAATCTTTCTTTTTTGGTGTAATCTTTTGATTTCTGATTTTAGGTTCAGAAGTTTGGTGTTAAGTAAGAATAATTCCAGTTGACAGGTTCCCTTTAAAATTAGGGATTGTGTAAGCAAGGCATTTGAATTAATGGGTTTAAAATAAATCTTCAGACCGCTTCTTTCTAAGGTTACGTTCACATGGTGTGTTTTACTCCGTGTTTACATATGCTTTTAGCTGCGTGTTTGGATCCATCTGTCGGACCCCAAATTGACCCAAACACGCAGCTAACAAATAACCATGTGATTTACATTTCTTTTAATATGAAACAGGCATCAGCGTTCACACAATTGATCGCCAATGCGTGTCTCATTGCGTCTTTCGGATCCGTTCCAAGACTTGACATGTCAATTCTTAGGCCGAAAGATACAGCAGGAGCCCTATCTAATACGATATTTGCGATCCTGCTGCATCCATACAAGCAGCTGCATGTTGGATACTTGTTGGATCCGTTTAGGATCCGATCAACACAGCGTTTTGGGATGCAATTTTCGGATCCAACACGAATCTGAAAGCGTATCCCAAAACGCCGCGTGAACATACCCTAAGACTCATTCACGTTGTATTATTTGATCAGTGTTTTTCATCCTGTTTTTAAGACAAACCCAGTAGTGCCTTCTAAACACAGAACATGTTTGCTGCTACTTTTTCTTGAATCCACTTTTTAATTTTGGCTGAACAAAACTGATGAAAAATACTGATTAGATGCTTGAGAGTGCTTGAAGCCAAAAGCACTTTCCCCTCCGTGTATGTGAGACAATTACTTGATGAGCATCTTTTTTTCACTGATGGTGTAGTAGTCTGTACTTTATAATCATTCTCTTCTTGCTATAGCATAAGGGTGGGTTCACGTGACAGCTTTACGGCACCGACCGTGTAAGCAGCGAAAAAGTGCTGTCTCCTCCTTGAAATTTTCCTCATGGAATTTCAATGTAGAAACGACGTGGACTGCCCGAGGCAGATTTCTGCACCCTTTACTTTTGTATTGACGGCGCGTAAAACGCCTCCAAGAATTCACATGCCACAAATAATCAAGTAAAATGTCGTTTGAATGACGATGCTGATTTTACATTGTAGTCAGTGGGAGGCCTTTTAATTTAGGTTTTTTGATGCTTATTTTGGGGTGAATTAGGCACCTAATTTGCTCTAAAATAAGCTTTAAGATCAGCCGTGTGGACATACCCTGAATCAGCACCGACTTCCTGTTGAGCCACAGATAGACTTGCTTTTGTCTACAGCGTCCAGTCTGTAGGGAGAGAGCAGCGGCTGTAACAAACGATGAGGAGGGAGGTGTAGCTCCAACCACCTCATAATCCCTGAAAGCACTGTAGCTAAACTTTCTTCTTAGAGCACAGCTATTGGAAGGAAAGTTAGGTGTTGCCTAGTCTTAATTTTAAAGGGGTTTTGCCATCTGGCAAAATCCATTCTGAGGCAAGCTGGTTAGGCTTCATAGAATGGGAAAATGGCGACGCTTGTACAGCTCTCCACCACTTATGTCTAATGGCCGTTCTGTTTCTAGCCAAGCACACTTGCTCCGCTATATTCAGAACTTCCATAAAAATGAATGGGGAGAACTGTGCAAGCACAGCCATCTCCCCATTTTCTGAAGCCAGCTCGTAGCGAGCTATGTGCAGGTTTCAGAAGAGAATTTGCTAAATGACAAAATCCCTTTAAAATCAAGACTAGTAAGGAACTAATGGCGATGCCTGCTATTTTGTTTTCCTCGATGCTTCAGCCAATAGCTCTGCCAAAGTCCCTTCATGCTCCTGACCAAACATTTGCTTTAAGTTCTGTTGAGGAATACCCTAATTTGTTTGCATCTATGGACATATAACTATAATGTAAGTATTACATCTAAAGGGATTTTATCACCACAATGATTAGCTTTAAACATCTAGCCAAAGGTAAATGAAGTCTATTACCAAATACATTGCTCTTTTGATCTTGCTATGCTTAGGAGATAATGGAGATTTTATCTGCTGCTTGTATACACAAATTTCTCTAGGTTACCAACCACCTCTCTGCTCTGATTGCTCCAGCAGCACTGTTGACCATGGTAAATCACTCCCTGTTGAGTGTTAGTAGCAGCACAGGAGCTTGGTCATTTAAGGTAGTGACATGATTTAACACTTTAAAGCCCCGTAGCCTTGTGCATTATAATTTATAAACCTCATGTCACTGTAACAGGAATAACTAGGACTAGAGCAGATGTCATTCACTACTGTAGACCCGCCTACAGCCTAACTGGGAAGTGTGAGCCTGAAGCTGCCTGTGTCTCTGAAACAGAATGGGTAGACAACCCCTTAAATGTATAATAATCATGTAATCAACATGTTTGCTTTGAAATGCGCTTGTAGGATATTGAATAAGTGTATATGCAGTTGTGGCTACCACATTATATGCTTGTATTATGTATTATTGCTTGCTGGCTCTGGTTAGAATTTAGAGGAGGATAGTGGAGGCAGATAGTGGTCTAAATGGATGAAAAGCTGCAAGACTAAATCTGTGAATGATTTCCTGGTTTAAAGTGAATAAGAGAAAAGCAGGGCACGCGGTACAATAACACAAGATGCTTTAAAATCCAATTTGAGAATCTTCCTCTAGATAAGTATGGTCTTCCTGGAGATTGCAGTGTCCTTGTTATAGAGTCACCATGCCAGGTGTCTGGGGATTCGCTGAATTTGCTGGGATATGCAGTAAGATAGATGGCTGGGATCTGTCCCTGGATATATATAACCAAATGGAAATTGTAGTTTCTGGTTTATTTTTTTTTATCATTTTTTCATATTTCTGTTTGGGGTCCTGGTTTGAGATCTGTGAAATTATTAGACTGCAACACTTCTTCTGAGCCTTGTGGTAATAGAGGTCAAACTGCAGATGTAAATGATTATGCAACTGCATGCTGCTATGTAAATAGCTCTCACAAGATGGGGATTATTTATTTGGTGTCGCAACTTTCCAGTTTATAAGAGCAAGGGGAAAAAAAAGATTTTTCATTTGTTACTGACTCAAAAGCAGTTTCCACTCACGGTCTCCTCAGGCTGTAGGTGGTTCTGTAAAGGTGATTAGCATTTTTCAGCTTCTCCCGCAAATCCGGGAGAGCTAATCTTCATTAAAAAAAAGCTACAGGTGCTGTGAGCACTGAATGCATTGTCCTTATCTTAAATAGATGCTAATCTTGTTAGGGATTGTCCCCAGGGCAGGGAGCAAATACCGGTCGGGTAATCCGACCGGTATTTGCTCCGTTTTGCCGCCGTGCAAAAAAACCTGGTGCTTACCATACAAAGGGATTCCTAAAATTTGGTCAGAAACTGGACTAAACAGTCTGTTAAATTTTTTTGGTCATCAAAAAAATAAGGCACATCAAATTTTTCGATTAAATTTTCAACAATGTGAAAAGAGCAAAAGGGGGTTTGCCTCCTACATTGATTCATTTTACCTCAGCCCCTTTTTCTTCATTTCTTTTTTGAATTTGAGGGACATTTTAAAGGCTTCTACTGGCTGCAGTAGAAGCCAGGCGTAGCTATACAAACGGCGGGCACCTATCATGAGAGCCAACGGTTGAAAATAAGCGCCGAAGACTATGCACCCTTCAAGAGGGATATCCAGAATAGGTAGGATATTGTTAAGGACACAAAATTAAAAAGTGACTTGTTTTTGCAAGATCTTTAACATAAAAAGCAATACTTGTAGCGAAACAACCCCTTTAAGATTTTAGGTATGCTTGTCTTGTTGTTAAAGGGGTCTTAAAAAGGGTGCTTTGCACCAAATGCATAAAGGTATTTGGGAAATGGAATTCAGAAATTGTTGGGGAATTTTTAAAAATAGACAAATCCCAACCATTTAGGATGAAGCATTGTGGGGGGGGTTTCCACTACCATGATTGTTGGTATGATACATGCAGCTGATGATGTCCTTAAGAATCAGTCAAAATTTTAATAGCAGTTGTCCTTAAAGTGTACAAGCGCATACTTAGGCAAAAGCTGTGTGAGCTAGCAGATATCGTACATAGGGATTATTTTAATCGAAGTAAATGAGCAAGAACTTTAAAAAGAACTAACCCACCTGGATACATGTTGTACAAGTAAGACAGATGAAAATGAAAGGTGTGGAGTTACCATTTATGGTAAGATTAGTCTAAAATCTGTAGTAACACAAACGCTTGTTTTGTTGCAAACTAAAGGGGACCCGTTTAATAAATTTTGGGGTATTTAAGGCCTCCAGGCTGACTGAAGATTTGTTTAAAACCCGTTTGTTGATGAAATTACTCAAATGGTAATAAAGGGAGATGTAATTATAGGTGACTTCAACATGCCTGATGTTGATTGGAATTTTCCTGGTGCACACACATGCAATAACTGAAATTTAATATATGTACTTCAAAGTAATCTTAAAATCTTGGAAAAAACTCAACAAGGGGGATAACATTTTAATTTTTATTTACAAATAGGGGTTGGTCCCTGACGTTAGCTTAAATAAAAAATTTTGGGTTTACGACTCAACATTGTTTTTGTTGTTATGTCAAAAGAGTTTGAGCAAATCTGTGAGAGGGGATAAATAATTTTTTCGGTGATTTAACCATTTTCCGGTATGCAAGTAACAGAATGTGGCATTATAAAAATTAGTCATAGTAAAAAACAAAAGGAAACTAATGATGAGGATAAGGCAGCTGGTAGATGTTAGAGACCTTGTGCTTCTCCGCCTTCGGTTTGAGGATGCCCCACCAGATGCTCAATAGGGTTTAGGTTTGGAGATATGCTTGGCCAGTCCAGCACGTTTACCCTCATTTTCTTTAGCAAGGCACTAGTCGTCTTGGAGGTGTTTTTAGGGACATTACCATGTTGGAATACTGCCCTGCAATCCAGTGGAGGGGATCATGTTGTGCTTCAGTATCTCACAATACATCTTGAAATTCATGGTTCTCTCAATGAAGTGCAGCTCCCCACAGCAGTCTGCAGCCCCAGACCATGTCATTTCCACTATCATGCTTGACTTAAGTAAGACACACTTGTCTTTGTTCTCCTCACCTGGTTGCCACCACACTTGCTTGACACCATCTGAACCAAGTAAGTTTATCTTGGTCTCATCAGACCACAGGACATGGTTCCAGTAATCCATGTCCTTAGCCTGCTTGTCTTCAGCAAACTGTTTGCAGGATTTCTTGTACATGATCTTTAGAAGAGGCTGGGATGCTAGTCATTCAGACCAATTTGATGCAGTATGTGGCGAATCCTGCACCACCATCACTTTAACCTCTCAAGCAATACTGGCAGCACTTATAAAAGACTTTAAAAAGCTTTTTCTAGAGAGACGTTAAAACCTCCCTTCTTTGTTGTCCATTGTGAGGCCGTTTAGGGAACCTGTCTTGTTAAACCACTGTTTCCCTTTGTCTATGTGCGCATCTCCTTTCAAGGTTTTTGGAAAATCTTCTTTAGCCTAGGCCTCTTTCGTAGAGCAAATATTTTTTTTTTAGATCCCAGAAGTTTTTTGCCATGTTGAATTTCCCAGGAACAGTATGAGGGTGTTTGAGAGTGATAACACCAAATTTAACACACATGCTCCCCATTCAAACCTACGACTTTGTAACACTGAGTCACATGACACCGGTGGAGGTAAATTGACAATTTGGCGCCAAGTTGGGTAATCCAAACAATGATCATATTTTGTGGGGGGAGTAAGTGACTTCAATTCTTGGGGGAAATTGCGTCGAGTAATAAGTCAAGGGGGGCCGGCCTCCCGCCACCCCACCCGAAAATTAACCGTGTTTAAAGCGATCCCCAAGTACCCCCTTTTGGGGGTGATACGGATTTTGCATATATTCTATGATTATGTATGTGTAAACAATTTATGCGTGATATACATAAACAACATACACTCAAAAAAATTAAAAACATCAATTAAAGGGGTTTCCAGGGGCTATCTTTTTATTTTTTATAACTCAAAAATGATTAAAAAACCTTTTAATTTTTAAAGTTAAAATTTTATACAATATATGGGTTTCCTTTTTGATTAAAATTTTTGATTCAATTATCTCTTTATTGATATTCTATTTTTTTTTTTAAATACTAGTATCTATATCAATATATTGATTGATATTCAACAGATTTTTTCATGCTTTGTTTTGTCTTTCATTAGGAAACAAAGACTCAGTGTGTCCGAATTGCAACCAAAGGTAAGGTTATGCTGCCTGCTTGTCATTGACTGTTTTTGGAACTTTGCAATGTCTTCTGTATGTAGACTATAATTCTGTTTGTCGCCAGCTTATAAATCCTGACTTTGATGGCTGTGTGCTTGTTTTAGACTCGTCTTTCTTATTGTTTTGGGAGGAGCAAAAATTTAAAGGGGAAAAGATAAAATTTTTCTCTAAAATGTACCTTGCGGGGGGCCTTTCCCGGGAATGCTGGGGAAAAGTGAAACTCTGGCAACATTGCTTACAGATAAAATCCTACTTGTTTTAAGTCTCCGTGCTAAGGCAAGAAAAATGCATTTCCTGGTTCTAGTCTATTTTTTCCTAATCATCTGTATTTTAAATCAAGGAAAATTTTAAAGCAACTTTCTTTTTAACAATATTTTATTTTTTAAAGTTGACAAAAAAAAGCTGAAGAACTGTACACGTACTTGCACTGTTTTTGTCTGAACCTTGAAGAATTTTCTGTTGCTTATCCCATTACGTCTTCCTGTTTATAAAGTGTGCCACCTACTATTGGGATTTTACAGTGATTTCAGCACTCTCAAATTATTTTTGCCCCTCGCTCAAAAATACATACATCCAGTCTCCACCATAACCTGGCTGCTTCTTATTCACCAGCCACTATGCCACTGTTGCCCACATTTTTGTGCATGTCCTCTTTACAGGTCAGCAGCTTGATGGTGGACATGATCTCTGCACTGGTATGATTTGAGAGTGGGGTGTTGGTTAGATCAAATCCTCCTGTCTGTGGTCCAGTTTGGATAAGACATAAACTACTAAATAGAATATTAAAAGGATTTTATAAATGTACGCCACTTAAAGGGGTTTCCAGGAACATATTTTGTTTTATTTATGAGCTTAGAGTAGGTTATTTTTTAAGAAAGAAAAAGTAGCATTACTCACCTTTCTGAGCCACCCATGGTGCCCCACTGATCAACACCTCCTAGTTTGAAACTATAGTAAATGTCCATTCAATTACTGGCTCAGGTAGGTTCCAGTCTGATGCCTTATAAATTAAAATATGCCCTTGAATAACCCCTTTTAGAACTCCTGTTTCCAGAGGAGGGAAATAACCTTAATTAATGCACAAACGTATTATCCTTTATTTTCTTTGTGTAATGGTATGTGTCTTTTTTACAACTAGAAACCTACTGAGATCTAGTGCCCCCCCATTTGGAGATGATGTACAAAAGTTTGTCTACTGCCTAGTTCTATATACATTTTTTAGTGTCTAGTTTAAATTGGTGCTGGAGTACATTCTTCAAAAGTCTGGTGCCTTACTTTTGCAAGCATTTAATTAGAACTGAGTGCACCAGTGTCTTTTATCTACCTGTGGTTTAGGGCTACATATTCAGAGAACAGCTCTTCATTTAAGGTCTTCGAATGTAAATTATCCACTTGATTGAAAAGGTAGTTTAAATTAATGATGCTTATTTTAACTCTTCAGGGGACATTTGTTCTCCCCTTATAACACAGGCAAAACTGTAGAGCTCATTTCTCTTGTGATGTATAATTTTTGGTTTTGTTGTTGGCACTCTTATTGATGCAGTTTACAAGTTAAAGTGATTATTTATCTTTTTTTTTAACTATATTAGTGCCAATTGATATACGTGTACTTTTTGGTTAGCCAGGAGTCATCAGTGATATCTGTCAGATCTCCATACTCTTTTAACAAAAGGAACATTTGGAGTTCCAGACAAAAGCTCCTTTTACGGGTGTTGCTTTCTAGATGAACACAAAACCTTAAATGAAAGTACTCATCAGGGTATGTTTACACGGCTTATTTGCACGACATAATTCGGCACATAATTGCGCTGCAATGCACCAAAGTACGCCCCACAAATACGGCAATTCTTAGCTCTCACTGAGAGCTATTATTACCCTACGATTTCACCAGCATATCATACACGGCGAGAGAAAAAATAGTGACCTGTCACTTCTTCCCAGCGCGTACTTCTGAAGTAACAGGCGTATAGCTATGCGCTGCAATACACAGTGTGAACATACCCTTATGATGTGTTTTTAGTATGTACCTTGAGAAACTCTGCATGTATACAGAGTACACTACGGTTCAGAAGTTTGGGGTCACTTAGAAATTTCCTTATTTTTGAAAGAATAGCACAGTTTTTTTCAATGAAGCTGATATTACATGGATCAGAAATACACTTTACACATTGTTAATGTGGTAAATGACTATTCTAGCTGCAAATGTCTGGTTGTTAATGCAATATCTACATAGGTGTATAGAGGCCCATTTGCAACAACCATCATTCCAGTATTCTAATGGTACATTGTGTTTGGTAACTGTGTAAGAAAGCTATTGGATATTTTGGACACCCTTGAAAACCCTTGTGCAAGAATGTTAGCACAGCTGAAGACAGTTTTGCTGATTAGAGAAGCTATACAACTGACCTTCCTTTGAGCTAGTTAAGAATCCGGAGCATTACATTTGTTGGTTCGATTAAACTCGCAAAATGGTCAGAAAAAGAGAACTCTTATGTGAAACTCGATAGTCTATTCTTGTGCTGAGAGATGAAGCGTATTCCATGCGAGAAATTGCCAAGAAACTAAAGATTTCCTACAATGGTGTACACTACTCCCTTCAGAGGAGAGCACAAACGGGCTCTAACCAGAGTAGAAAGAGAAGTAGGAGGCCCTGCTGCACAACTGAGCAACAAGACAAGTGTATTAGAGTCTCTAGTTTGAGAAATCGACACCTCACAGGTCCTCAACTGGCAGCTTCATTAAATAGTACCCACAAAACGCCAGTGTCAACGTCTACACTGAAGAGGCGACTCCGGGATGCTGGCCTTCAGGGCAGAGTGGCAAAAAAAGCCATGTCTGAGACTGGCTAAGAAAAGGAAAAGATTAATATGGGCTAAAGAACACAGACATTGGACAGAGGAAGATTGGAAAAAAGTGTTATGGACAGCTTGAGGTGTTTGGATCACACAGAAGAACATTTGTGAGATGCAGCACAACTGAAAAGATGCTGGAAGAGTGCCTGACGCCATCTGTCAAGCATGATGGAGGTAATGTAATGGCCTGGGGTTGCTTTGGTGCGGGTGAAGTGGGAGATTTGTACAAGGTAAAAGGGATTTTGAATAAGGAAGGTTACTCCATTTTGCAATGCCATGCCATACCCTGTGGACAGCGCCTGATTGGAGCCAATTTCATCCTGCAACAGGACAGTGACCCAAAGCACACCTCCAAATTATGCAAGAACTAGAAGAAGCAGGCAGCAGGTATTCTATCTGTAATGGAGGGGCCAGCACAGTCACCAGATCTCAACCCCATTGAGCTGTTGTGGGAGCAGCTTGACCGTTTGGTATGCAAAAAGTGCCCATCAAGCCAATCCGACTTGTGGGAGGGGCTTCTGAAAGCATGGGGGAAATTTCACCAGATTACCTCAGCAAATTAACAGAATGCCAAAGGTCTGCAATACTGTAATTGCTGCAAAGGGAAAAAAATTTTGACGAAAGCCAAGTTTGAAGTAGAAAATTATTATTTCAAATAAAAATCATTATTTCTAACCTTGTCAATGTCTGGACTATATTTCTATTCATTTTGCAGCTCACTTGATAAATAAAAGTATGAGTTTTCAGGGAAGAAACAAAATTGTCTGGATGAACCCAAACTTTTGAACGGTAGTGCATGTCCTTAGACTTTCATCCTTTTGGCACACAAATGTGTGGGATGCTTCGCCATATTTTTTTTCTTAAGTATATTGAACTGCCCAGTACTTTTTCAATACCTAAACATGCTGCCAAATCATGTTTTTTTTTTCCATGACGGATCAGTTGTGAACGTATGTAAATGTATAGAATACAAAAAAAAATTTAAAAAATCCGCTCACCGAATTCAATCTCTGGATGCGTTTGATAGAGTTCGGGGAAGCAAAGACTTCATGTAATAGAAACAACAATACAGGTACTAGCTGCACATCCAAAAACTATCGGAAAATTAACATACAAATAAAGACTCTATTGTTGTTTGAAACATGTCAGCCAAGCAATTTTTTGGATAAATAAAAGGATTCTACATTTTTAATAAACGTAATTTTCGGTTTTGGATGTGCAGCTGGCACCTTTATTGTATTATGGTGCTGCACACCTTGAAGGTTGGTGGGTGCTCTGTTGAAAAGCCTGTGGCTGGATATGTGCTAGAGAGAGAATCCACCGCACACCTTAGGTAGGCTCAGAAGCGTTTTATTGAGATCTTCACAGAAAGAAATAGGTGAAAATGAACTAATCTTAAATCATAGGTCTATATAGCAGAAGGAGTATTCCCATGGTCCGACGTTTAGGCCAATAGGCATTTGACAATAGGGACCTAAGTGTGGGAGAGTCGAGGAGAAGGAGCCGGAGAGTAGTCTACTTCCGCCCTTTGGTCGCGGTGATTTATTCCACGCCGAACGCCGTTCTCCACACACTATCAGCTCCTTCTCCATGTGCTCGGCAGCGAGGGCGGAGGTGGTGGGGGGCAGCATCCTGCCTGCCCCATAGACATTCATTATCCACAGTGCGTATCCCGCTGGGATAATTGACATGTAACAGCGAGCGGGGAGAGGAGACGGAATCCATAGTTCTCTATGAGAACTGTGGATTACCGTAATGACTGGGACGGATTTCAGCCGTAATTCACGCAGTACGACGCGAATTACGGACTGAAATCCATCCCAAAATAAGCCGTGTGAACATAGCCTAACAGCTTAATTTTTTTTTTTTTTTTTTTAGAAGTCTTGCAGAGAGCACAGGCATTAATTTCGAGGTGGGTGTCTCAATGTTGTGGCCAGCACCAAGCTCTAGAACAAAGGTGACATGGCACCTTTCCTTTTTTTTTTGCATAAAAACCTTTTTCCCTCTCCTTTTTCAAATTTTTAAAGGGCCACTTGAATAGGAACTTGCCAACAATGTCAAGGGGGGCCGGGCCCGTCAAATTTGTTTTTTTTAGGGGGGACCCCACAATTTCTGCACAAAAACACTTGCACTCTACCTCTTGTTTTGCCTCTGTTTCTCTCCTTTTCTTCCTGAAAAGCATGCTAGCCAGCCCCGGGGGTGGGGGTGGGGGTTCCCGCCTCCTGTGGGTCAGTCCCATCTGTGTCAAAGGGTTTAAAGTAGCGCGGCCCTAAACGGAAGGGGTTGTTTTCACTTTTGTTCTAGGTCTAGTACCTACTGTTCAGATATGCCATCACGTATGCCTTACTATGCATCACCAAAAGGGTTAAATTTCTTTTTTTCTCTTATTGGAGCAAGAATCAGGAATCTAATAAAACTGCATGTCCTCACTCATTTGTGTACTCGTTTTTAGCCATGATTGGCTAGAGTTTGAATTGGTAGAAATAATGTTACACGCCACACTCTTGCATCCACGTGATCCCTCTCCTGTGATAATGATCTGTATTGAGTGCTCTACAATTTATTATTGAGCAGTCAATGGAGGTTTCTGGTTATGATCGTTGTAAAATTTTCCATCATGCTGGATTTTGTTTCTCCCTGTCATGTCCTGTTTTTTTCCCCCTTTTACAATATCTCGTCATGTTGGAATCTGCAGTCCTGTTAGTCTTCATCTATAAAACATGCACATAATAAAGTTATTGCTGAGCCTCCGTTTTCTCACAAGCGGTGGGGTAGCAGTAACTGTCATCGTGAAACATCTCTGTTTGATCATTTTTCCACAGTCCTTTGGTCCATGTGCTGTTTACCTTGTCATATGCAATTTAAATCAGCATTCACTATGTCACAGTGAATTTTAGTCACTTCTTCCTTTAGTGGTGTATCTCTCCTGTAGGTAACGATGAGACAGTTGTAGATCATTAAAGGGGTATTCTGATCTCAATAAATTAAGCAGGAGGGTTAAATCAGGCCAAAATAAGTAACTTTTTAACTGTATATGCGTTTTTAAATGGTTTCTTGCATCTCATTTATGCTTAAAGGGACTTTCCGATACTATCTTTTTATTTGCTATAGAGCTCACAACTTAATTATATTGAACTTTATAATTGATACGCATTAAAAATTATTTACCGGTCTTGCTCTGCAAAACCAGGCAGAGAGCCTTTTACTCCTCTTGGTACTTCCTGCATACCATGTGATGTTCAGTGATCACATGGCTTTGCTTCTACTTCTATGGACGTTTTGTCATCACTCAGTGGTTTTTTTTTTATAGCCAAGGTCAGCTTAGAAACACCCACCATATAGTGGACGTGACCTGACCAGAAAGATCTGGCTGCTTCTAGTGGCTCATCATATGTAAGCAGAGGTGCTGACAGGAATGTAATCAGTACAAAGCTGGAGGCTGCAAGCAGAAGACTTGCATTGATTGGCTGAATGTGCATTAGGACCTCTGAGATTATTTAGTAGCAGTAAGAAAAAAGTCTGACTACCGCTTTTTATATACTAGTGGTTTCAGGGTAAAGCATCATGAGACACTGCCCTGACATCACTGTGTGCAGAGAGGATGACACATCCCCTACAGCAGATACACAGCTATCCCATGATCAAAAACTGATTCCTGTGGGATATAACATCACCCATCTTTCTTGGATGCTAGAAGGTTATCGAGTGTACAGGAAAGTTGGTTGATGCCACATTCCTCACAGCAATCGGTTGTAATGATGGGATACCTGCTGTGGGGGATGTACAGCACATACATAGAAATATATAAACCGAATTCTATGTATTTGTAAATGTTTTACATATATTATGGAATGAGGAAAAAAAGTCTTTTTTACTATGTTAAAAACTGATGTGTGACTGCACAACACACAGCCTGCTGCAGGCAACAAGGGAGTGAACTGGAGCAGAGATGCCGGAGGTATGAGGTGTACCTGTCTGAGAGTGAACAGTGCTAGGAGGATTCGGGGCGGGTGCAAAGAAGTCCTGCAATTGTAACTGAAAGGGATTCTTCATAAATTCTAGTAAATAGCTGCAGGAGAGCTACTGACACTCCCACAACCAGGTAGTTTCACTGATCTTATGATAAATGAATAAGGAGGCAAAAGATAAGAAAAGGAACACATGACTGTATTGGAATATCTTTACTTTTGAATATAAATGCTGTTTATAGTGTTCTATGAAATCATTAAATTACCGGATAACCCCTTTAATCTATTCTTATTTTGTATACTCATTGACTAGGTTATCAACCACGCCTGTCTTTTAGCAGAAAAGGTTGGACTTGTGCTGACACTGATGTTTTCTATGTCCAGGCATTCAGGAGCGCATGTTTGCACCTGACCCTGCCAGCAATGCCACTTGCAGCACTGAATGAGAACTGCACCAGGGCGTGCACAGAAGCCCTATAGCATTTCTCTATGTCATCCCTTCTGGTGTGGCCTCTTCTCCTGTCCCTCCTGTGAATAGCACTCCAGGGTTTAGGCGCATGCCCTGGGGCGTTCTGTCCAAACATATGCAGCTCCGCACCCAGCCATGTTTATCGTTGGATCATAAAATGCATTGGGAGCTTGTGTGTTCAAGCCAGCGGTGCCATAACATCACTGGAGTGCCTCTGGTTTGAACTGCTAATCTGGTTTGGGTGTACTGGATTATAATTCTTTTCCGTTCTTGGATTGTTTGCCCTTTGGTCCGAGGGCTGGATCCGAGCACCTCAAGGAGCTATCGGCTTGGCGTTAAGGAGTCTATCCAGGTGGTGAGCTGTGCAATTTTCTCTTTTTTCATAAGAAGCCCCCTTCCGAAAATTGGTTGTAAAATTACTATTAGTCTGGGTTAACACTTTGTTTCTCGGTACGTTGTAGGTGTCCATTGGGTTATTGGGGGGGGGGGGGGAAGGTATCCAAACTGGTACTGCAACGTAACTTTGGCGTCACATAAACATTAATAGAACGAACATAAACCTGTTTAGGCTACAGCTAGGTTCACACTTAATTTTATAGTAAATTGCAGTTATCCGCTGGGGAGTTGGGGAAAAAGGGAATGCAATGTAGCCGCAGTTGGCCTATAGATATGAAAAAAAAAATTTTTAAAAAAATTTTTTTTAAAAGGGAAAAAAAAAAATTTTAAAAAAAATCCCCCAAAAACCTTTTAAAAAGGGGGCCCCCTTTTTTTCCCCCCCCCCTTTTTTTTTTTTTTTTTTTTCCCCCCCCAAAATTTTTTTTTTAAAAAAGGGGGTTTTTCCCAAAAAAAACCCTTTTAAAAAGGGGGAAAAAAAAAAAAAAAAAAATTTTTCCCCCCCCCTTTTTTTACCCCCTTT